>ML308683.1:4869-97835 GCA_005239505.1 Nicotiana paniculata | reverse complement strand
TATGCTGAAGTTTTTGTCTTTATAACTGGGGAACTTCATCCCCGTATGCTGAAGTTCCCCATTACAAAGACAAAAACTTCAGCTCTAAAGCTAAAGTTCTCCAGTGTAATTGGGGGAACTTCAACCCCGTATGCTGAAGTTCCCCATTTACAAAGACCTATTTACTAGAGCTGAAGTTCACAAGCTACTTCAGGCCCGTCTACTAGAATGCTGAAGTTTTGCGTGATTGCCTTTGCTACTTCAGTCCCGAATGCTGAAGTTATGCGCAAAAGCGGGTACGGATGCAAATTTTTTTACAAAGTGGGTATAAGTTAAAACGTGACATAAAAAATGAGTACAAATACAAAAGCCACGAAGGTAAATAACTTAACATCATATTTAAGAACATTTACTTATATTGTTAGTCTACAAAATTTAGATCACAACTTTCAAGAGCTTAAATTTATTAAATTATATATATTAAGTTTTAACATGAATTTTGTCGATCAAATTAATTTATTATTATTTAATTAATATATTCATCAATTTTTTTCTTGAATTATGTAAGTAAATGCTATACATATAAGAGCTCTATGTTGAAACTGGGTATTCCAGCAAAAAAAGGGGGGAGAAAAAGATTGGGTGATAGAGAAGGCAGGAGGAAATGATGGACTTTCTAAAACTTTAGATGATTTTTGTTCATGTATGTCGCCTTACGATTTACGGAAAGGTCAAGCATTGAAAATTGAATATAGAAATATTCATATTATTTAAGAATAGCAGTCCAAATTTATAATACGGAGTTTAAGGTTGGTTAACAAAACTATACTACTACGATAAACTTTACTAGATAGTGATGTCATATTTAAGTAACATCTTTCTGCCCAGTCTCATCTTTTCTTTTTTGTGATTACCATCATTTAGCATCCCTCGTTGAGATTACCAAAGATTTGATAACACCAATGTCACCAACATTCACGATTCAACAGATAGCACTTTGCTTAGCCACCAGAAGAAAAAAAAGAGAGGAAATTAAGGAATTCTATTTCTTTCTTTTTTATGGATTAGAGACGGGGTAACAAGTGAACACAAATACTTTGACCGAGAAAACATAAGAGGAAAAAGTCAAAAAGTCAAAATTTGCCCCCTTAACAGAAATTAAAGCACTGATACTGATACTGATACCAATACCCGCCCCCCAAAACCCCCACCCCACCCCTCAAAGAGATAAATCCTCATCTGTAGCATCCAGCCACTCCAAAAGCCAGCAACCACAACAATCAAAACTGCTTAATTGATACAAAAACATAGTAGGTGTCGAGACAGGAGAGAAATTAAGTGATTGCATTAGACACATTACCCTGGAACAAGTGTTAAGTCAATATCTACCCGCTCCTGAAAGTTCTAAAATAAAATACCTTCCACACAATCCAGACTATATACACTCATGTTCCGGAGTGGTGGCAGAGGTACAGAACAAGATGGGCAAGAGCTCAGCAGATTCGGTAGTTTACAAATGCCTCGAAAGGGTACAAGTGTTTGCCAAGTCACTCCTGGAATGTCCTATTCAAGGCTGTTAGTGCAAATATGTAGCTGTGATAAACCAGACAAAATCAAGTTAGAAGAATCTTATGCTACCTCAGGTGATGTAACATTTCAATCATGAAATTACTGTGCTACATTTTTCCTTCTCGGGCAAATCACTACAACATAGGCAAGCCCTGAAATGATTGCTCTTCAGGATTCATACCTACTCTTAGTGTGCAAGGCAGAATCATGTCATCTATGTAGCACAAAGCAGGCACATGAGGACCAAATATGCAATTACAACCACAAGAGGGCACCCCTATCTCCTAAAGGACATTGTCACTTTGTTCTTACCTTCTTGGCTAAAGCCAAGTCAAAACCTTTAGGGGGATGTTTTCCAGTCAAACTGAAGGTTACTGAAACCATTGACTGCTCCTAGACCACTAAGTAGTTGGTTTCCCAAATTTTGTTGCTGTTGACTCATACTTTGCTCTCGTGCCATTGGCATGCCTACTCTTCCATTCATAGCCACAGAACTATTACCTAATGCAGCCCGAATTCCATTGGCCATTGCAGCCTGGCTCAGTCCGTTGCCCATGTAGCCGTATCCTGGACCCATACCAATATTAGCATTTGCTGTCCCATTCCCAACAAGGCAGCTGCTTCCATTAAGAATGGAGTTATTAGCAGTTGTTATCAAACCATTTACACTTTTCATATCATTCCCCGTGGCACCACCACCTACAAGACCACCTCCACCAAGTTGGGAAGACATCATCATTTCGTGTATGATCTTTTGTACAGAACTTTGAGAGTCGTTAGCATCAATATCACCTGAAAGAGTGGGTTGATGCATTGAAATATTCGGGGAATTGGCAGAATTCACGTGTGATCCTGATGTTAAGCCACCATGTGAAGTTTGTGGCGGATTGCTTGATGAACACGGTGTTGGAGATTGGAATGCAGACAGGTTTTGTTGAGACTGTGGCATTGTATTTGAAGAACTTGGTGAAGGCATTTGAACAGCATTTCCTCCATAAGGACTATTCACACCATTTCCTGCATAAGGGCTGTTCACAACATTCATTGTTGCCTGTTGCCTAGAGTTCATGGAATTTTGGCACAAGAGCCGAGCACCAGTACTACTAGACGAAGTAACAGGTGCAGGGGTTAGAGAGTTGTTTTCGCTCGGAATACCATTGCTGGAAGCAAGTTGCATTGCACCAGCCTGGACAGAGCTCTCGTGATTTGAGTTCTGACTGGACGTATGTCGTTGCTGTTGCTGTTGCTGCTGCTGCTGAGACTGTGGCTGCTGCTGCAGCTGCTGAGACTGATCCTCAGATGGTTGAGCTGCACCACGTACCCCAGCCGATGAACCATTCCTACGAGGAAACTTAGCCAAGCTCTCTGGAAAGGCCAAATTTTAAGCACAATTGTAAGGTTTACAGAACTGTGTCAACCCCACATTCATGTGGTACTTCCAGGGTTAAGTTCTTAACACCACACAACCCGCTACATTAAATTCAACAAGTTGAATTCATATACAATGAAATCTACATTCAGACACAGCCAATTTGGATTTTTGCACATATACATTAGGTATGACCTGTTTAGACCTCAAAAAGCAATTTGTCTTTCGCGTAAAATTCAACTTCAGATGATAACATTCATGCCTTGTGATGAATAACAATTGTACCCTAATCTCTAAACCATCAAACCACAGAGAAAGATTAGCCCTGCAACCTCACTTTTGATCTTTGTGATTACTTGGTGGATGAAGAAGACCTTTAAACTAGCAACAGCCAACAGGAACAAGCTGAAAGGTTAAAATGCAGAACTTACCCATAGGCCCTGTCCTAGTCTCTCTGCTGTAGTCAATCAAATCTTTCATGCTATTAACTACTTCTGATATCTGCAATTGCACCAGCAGTACACAGAAGAATAAAAATTATATCCATAAGACTTTTAATTGAAGACAAGATTAAAGTGAAAGACAATTACATCAAAAGAGTTATCATTTGAATGCACTGTGCGTGCAACTTTCAGTCAGATTAGCTTCATTTTAAAAATGTTACTGGGAAAAAGTCTAGTCCTATGTGGTAAACACTAAGAAAAATAAAAAGAAGAGGAAAAATCTTAACTGGAAGGTATCTTGTGCCACTAGACCCTCTATGACCCATTGAAATAAAATTGTTGAAACGGAGTAAACTCTAAAAATTAAAAAGAATACGCTTCTCAACAGGAAGAACAGAATGGCATCAGAAATCTCTATAGTAAGTACAGGCAGAAATATGTTCCATCTACTTCATACATTAACTCATAAGTCAGTTGCCAGTAGGATTTAGGAATTCCCAATATGAGAAAATAACATTTGTCAAAATCCCTGAGCTGCTACCTGCTAAAAAATCTGAATTTTGGCCTTCATTTTCAGCTGTGCTTTGAATTATATGGGAAGATGGCAGATTAAAAAGAGAGACGCACAGGGAGGATAAGAAAGTTGGGTAGAACTGGTTGAGTCAGAACACACAGTACAGGCAAATAAACCTGGTTGGAAAATTAAAAGCTTTAACAGAGGCAATATTTCAACAATTTGTAGTGATTTTCCCATCGAAACAAGAGGAATATCTCCAAGCAAATCCAGAAAAGAACCAAAATAAAAACCTTCCAGCATCAGAACAAGGTGTATACCTGAAGGCATCGCACATATCTCTTTGTATACCCTAAATCATTTACCAACGGAACTTCCAAAGCTTTTGCCAACTGACGAGCTGAGGCAACAAACCTGAGTCAAAATCATATGTCAAAATCTCAAAAGTAATATTACTTAAAAGTAACAGCTAAATAAAGAGATAACAATCATTAGCGAATACACAAGCATAAGAAAAATCTAGAATAAGAGAATCTATAGACATAATTTTAACCCTATATATACATTGTTCCTGATTATGGTTGAAGGTGCTAAAAGGGTACAAGGCCTAAAATCATATGGAGAGGAGTTGTCCTTAAAAGCGTACAATTTCACAAATCAGTTCGGACTAAACTATCAGAGAACATAATGAAAGTAAATGATCCAAACAGGCGACACCAACTAGTCAAGATTAACGCTTAGTTATTATTGTTACCTTAGATCTGATGTTTGCCAGAAGTCCTTTCAGTCCAGTTAGAGAGTGGAATATTAATGCCAGAAAATTGAGAGTAAACAACCTCCAGTGTTACAGAAATCCTAATTTGCGTTAAAGAAAATTATTTATGAACAAAATAATTGGATGGTTAAGTTCAATCAACCTTCTTTGCAATAAAGTTTTAGTTGTTGATAGAAATTATGTATTGTTTGCTCGTTATACAAGATATGACATAAAAAGGACATGCATGTATATACCTTCCCTCATCCTTCCCCTTCTCCCACCATTACATATAGCTCCCTAAATTTATGTAGCTCCATTGTACACTACCACTGAACAACAAGTAGATGTGTTCCATACAAAAATAAAAGTTAAAAAAGATACAATCACCAGAAGTCCTTTCATTTTTAATCCTCATTAATTCAATACATCACAAACCCTGCAATGGCTCCTCCCACCCAAACCTGCCTTTCCGAGTCCACAATTACAGTCAAAGGCGGATCCAGAATTTTCAGTTATGGGTTCTGGACCACAATACTTTTTGCTTACTGGGTGGGTTCTGGATAGATTTGAGCTAAAGAAACTGGGTTCTGCCAAACCACTAACATAACAGTGGCTCCGCCCCTAGTTACAGTGGGGAAAACCTAAGTTGCTCGGACTCTTCACTTTCAGTGCCGCACCCGTGTCGACACGGCGTGGGGTGGGATCCATACTAGATCGATTAACCGATTTTGGGTACTTTGACCAAAATCGATGGAGAAATTCGGGACATATACAATGAATTTTTAAAATCAAAACAAAAGTTAGGGTGAAATTAAAGAAAACGAAATAACATGTATATAAAAAAATTTAAGTCAGTCCTTTTTCCTTTTATCTTCTACTCGGATTCTCCTCTTGATCAACATTTTTTCCTTTCTTAGAATACCTTATAATTTAGACATATCTTTATAACTCTATTTTAGCACCCAAGGGTGTGGCCTAATGGTCAATGAAGTGGGTGAGAACCATGAGGTCTTAGGTTCAAATCCTAGTGGAGGCAAAAATCACTAGATGATTTTTTCCATCTATCCAAGCTTTGGTGGATAGAGTTACATGCTACCTATTGCTTGTGGGAGGTGGCAAGTACCCGTGGAATTAGTCGAGGTGCACGCAAGCTGGCTCAAACAGCACAGTCATTTAAAAAAAACTATATTTTATATATTTGAATTAGCTTTAGCCGAATCTTCGCACCCGTATCCATGTCTGGATCCATACCCCCAAATCTTAAAATTTAGATCATGAAGCATCCGACCTCTAATTCCGCACCCCTATCGGACACCCCGCACCCAAGTCCGAGCAACTTAGGGAAAAACAATCAGAGAAAAATTTGGTGAAGTTCTTAAAAATATAGAAAACAGAGATAAACTCATATTCTGACTGGCGACCAAGAAATAAAATCATTTCTGCTTGAATCTTAACATAACCAAGTAGAGACATAGTTCAAGACCAATATTCCGTGTAAGATCTGCATTCTGAAACTGTAGGAACATGTCCTATATTCCCAGGTACTCCGGGATAGCTAATTCACCACCTTCAAGAGGATATTTGCTTTCCAAAAAAGTTCAAGACCAATATTCTCTTTCATTTATCAAGGAAGGAATATTGAGCTTTCAGAACCCAAAAAAGATATGCTCTTTTCAGTTAGTAGAGACATTTTAACAATCAAACACAACTGCAATTCAGTTGTTCATCCAAATTTAACAAATCACGGATATCAACTAGAAATCCATATTTATAGATTCAGGAGCAATTGAGCCTCCAAGACTTGGCAGCATGATCGGCAATAGCAATCCACATTAAAATTTGAGCTATATCTGTTATCAGACGTACACATCATAGTAAGATAAAGCACTAATAGGATGACTGACTGGTCAAATATCACAACATTAACATTAAAGTCACAATTTAAGTCTGCTAATAATAATTTGTAAAATTGAAGGACCAGCACAGACCATCAAAGAAGCAAATCCCTAATGGAGACAAAGCTCATCATTATTACCTACTTAAAAACTGGAAGCGATGAATCACTAAGAAAATAATTTTTCAACATAGAGTGAGATATATGTGCTAAATCGAAATAGTTAGGCCCCATTAAACAAAGACATGGCACAGCACTGTCAGCCCTAACATTTCGTACAAAACCTGTACCATAAATATCTGGGACTCACATATTGCAGTTATTCTGCAACTCAGAAACAGACGCTGTAGATGATCCGTTTTGGGTGGCTGCCTGGTACTTTTGAGCTGCAGCGCCGAGTTGACTCACCTACACATGAAAATCATAAAAAGCAAATCAAAAAGATGCAAATGCCACTGTATCCAAAAATGAAAGACAGCTCCATCCAGACAACAAACAATCTGCTAAAAGATGTGACAAACCCCATAAGAATTAAAGCTCACAGAAGGACAGGAAACAACAATATGTGAAAACTTTATAAATAGACATTCTGAAGAGAAATTTAATTAACCCTGTCTTGCAGTCAATTAGGTGCAACGGAAATGATAGTGAACTAAATGCTTCATCAGGTCAACGCAATCTAAAAACTTAAACTTTATTAGAAGACATTCAACAGAACTCCGAATATGTGGATCAAGCACGGGCAAATATAGTGATAACCCCGAATCAGCACATTCAAAGCCAGGACTGTTAGCACCAAATTTTGAATGTCTTTTTCAAATATAGAAGCAAAAACTATTAGCAAAACCAGACAGATTATTTGATCTCCAATATTTTGTCACTTTTAATACTATCTAAATTTCTTATACTGAATCTCTATTTCTCTATTTTTAGATGCTAACATATTTATTTATGATGTTCCTTTAAAAATCAACATATCAGTCTTCCAACTATATTTACTGTGTTGTCTCGCTCATTTCAGGAGAGAGCTCATCAGCTCTGCGTCACATGCCTTTGTGCCAATACTAACGCGTCGCAGAAGTCTGAAGCCAAGTGAAGGGCCGAGACCGCGCTTCACCTAACTGCAGCACTAAGTACACCTCAGTGAACTCTTAACAATATTGATTCTAGTGCGTCTGTATCACTACTATATTCTCAAAGTTCGCCCTTCGACACTCAACTACTTTCAAGTATACATTGGCATGACGAAAAAAAAAATGTCCTCGAACACAGAACATAAAGCACAAAATTTCAGGTTTTACCGGGTTCGGTTGCATTAGCCAACAGCCGAAACGGGTTTTTGAATTTTTCCACCACCGCTCTCGGCTCTCCACTGTAGCAATAGTTTAACATCACCAAACCCTTAACCAAGGGCTAACAATACTGACTTTAGTGCTTCTTTATCTCTACTAAATTCATCATAATTAGGGATCCAACACTCAAACCAATTCCAATTATACATTGCCATGATGAAGCACAGATATCAGACACAAAACTGAAAGCACCAAAAGCCAGGGTCTACTGGCCTCGGTTACCATTGCCAACAGCTTAAATAGTATTTGGACAAAATGTTTCTGCTCTAGCATAAATGGTAAGAGAAAGCAAAAGTTTTTGCCAAACCAGAGTAGAAAACAGAAGCATACAAGTCAGGTTAAAGCTGAAGCATGACTTCACATAGATCAAGGTAAATTAGAAGTTCAAAGCAACATTGAGCAACCTGAGGTATCAACAATCTTCTAGGGATTAGCTCCTCGTGACGTCGAGCACAAAATTCCCAAGAGACGATCTGCCAAGTTGACAAAAAGGAAATCAGTTAAAAGAAAATAATAGACATTCATCAGCACCGTGCCATGTCGTAAACAACTGATTAATAAGTATAGTTATTAAAATAAAAAGCTATGAGCTCTTCAATTAACCTTCAGATCAGGTTGTGAGAACACTATTCGAAGCTGACCATCACGGACAACACGAAGTTGCTCAAAAACACTCTCCTGAATTGCTTTTGCATAGTCTAAGACAATCTGTCCAGAAGAATTCTGATATTCACGCGGCATATCAATATAGAGTAGCTCTTCCAAAGTCCCACTTTCATATTTTATCTTGAAAAGCCTGGGCAAGACTTCAGCAGTCGCTTCTGAACAAATAAGTCCAGAAACATCAGATGACAATAAAGATTACACGGAGGAAAATTAACAAAATGGGTGCAGAAATTACGAGTCAACAACAATGTCTTTGTAAAGTTACAAAGAAACATACCAAACCCACGGCCTGGCTTGCGGTTGCATATTTCACAATGCCATACATCCTGCAAATTATATAATAGTGATTAAATTTCTAATACAAGGAAAAAGTGGGTGGGTCTGCAATTAATCTGCATAACATATAAGCAACAAGTCCAAATTAGCTATCAAAGCTGAAAAAAGAATTAGTTTTCAGAAAAGCTTTATCAAGCCATAGATGTGGATGTGGTATATGACTTACTATAACCACATTTTTCACTATATAAGAAGACTTTTCACATTTGATTACGAAAAATCAATAACACAACCAACCTGAGGAAAAACTCCAGTGGTCTGCCGACCACTTCCATACATAGAGACGCACCACTTTTTCTTGGCATGTGGAGCAAAATACTCGGCGACAAATTTTCTCCAGAACTCTATGTTATTGTCCTACAAAAAAGGTAGTGCAAATGTAACATCATAGGGCTGTACTCAAATAGAGGATCAATTGAGATCAGATAAGCTGCGTGGTAGGGTGCAGAGTTTATGGTCCACCCAGAAATTATAGTTGGCACAGTTCTCTTACTTCAGGTCTATGTTGTTGCTGATACAAATAATGAGTCAGCCGACGGGCACACATCCCAGGCTCATAAGCTGGTTTTATAGGAGACCTTATAGCATGATTCTGTGGTTGAAATTGCGGTTGAAGTGGGTTTCTTTGCTGAGGAATTGTCTTCAAAAGTTGTTGCTGCTGCTGCTGCTGGAGCTGCATAATCCTCTGCTGGTGGAAAAGCTGAGCCGCTGCTGCAGCTTGAGGGGACTGCTTGGACATGTGAAGTAACTGCTGCTGCTGTTGTTGCTGCTGCTGCTGTTGCTGATGTAGAAACAAAGAGGGTGAGGAATGTTGTGGCTCCATCTTCACAGTGGCAAGGCCTCTCATACTTTGTATCTGTTGGGGCTCCTGCTTTACAGTTCCCAGGTTTCGCAGGGCTTGCAACTGCTGTGGTGTTTGATCACTGGTCACTTGGGGCTCCTGCTTGACAGATCCTAAACCTCCTAATCCACCTCGCATGGATTGAAATTGCTGCTGCTGTTGCTGTGTTTGGGAATTGCTAGGGGCAGAAAATTGCTGAAATTGTTGATTATGTTGGTAATTCTGGGAATCAAGTTGTTGGGACGGTGATCGGTCAGTTAACATCTGGTTACCAGAAGGGCTAGGAAACCGCTGTCCCTGAACTTGACCTGAATTTGAATTTGCTGTCATGGCCGATGAGCCAAACGATGTTGAAGGAGTACTAAATCCCATACCATTGCCAGCACTGGGCAGTGGATCAGACTCAGCAACATTATCAACTCGCTGAGAGATCCCGTTTCCAGGAAAGCCTGGAAGCAGAGATGAAACATTTGGAGCATTTCCTAGCATATTCATGTTACCAAACTGAGTCCGAGGTGACACAATAGAAGGGAAACTACCGGGAGTAGGCATTCCACCCCCTTGACCCCCCAACAAACTAGAATTTGATCGCAATAACGAAGACGGGACAGGCTGGGTACCTCCTCCAAGTGGATTTGGAGGCCCCTGTGGAACCATATTTTTATACAATAGATAACAATCCACAAAATAACCAACTATAGAACACTAAAATTGTATGAAGCCTAACTCCCCAGATCTAGAGACTCTATATTAAAAAGAATTACACAGAACAACAAGCAGAACCTACTATATCAATTAAACGAATCATTGATTTCCTTTCCAAATGGGAGCTAGACATTCCAAAGTCCATGTTTTGAGCCAAAACAAAGGGAGAACCCTCACCGCTGGGCATAACTCTTTGTGTATCAACAACAGAAAGTTTGAAATCACAGAATACCAAGTAAAAGCTACAAGCTTTGACTGTTAACATCCTAAAGCTTCTCTTTTTCTGCTCAAGCAACAATCTTTATCCACTTTCCAAATCAGCGCCTGCAAGAAAAAGAAAAGGTCCAATTGTGTCAAATTTCCCCCTTTGCTCAATAAAAACATAGCTAAACTCAAATCTCAACAGAGTAAGTAAAATAAAAATAAAAAACTCCATACTTAATCACTAATCTAATAAAGCAGCCAAAGGAGTATAATACACTAAAACACGAACAAGATAGAAAATCACTAAAAAATTCACCCTCAAACTAAAAAAATGAAAACTACCTCCAAAATAACTAAGCTACAGTAAACAATTCGACAGTAGAAAATTAAAAAAACAAAATAAAAATTAGCGATTCATAAGTTACATGTTCACTTGATCGAGCCCTAAATCAATCACGCAATAAAGTACAAAGGACAAGATCCACAGCTCAAATTATCGATAACACCTAGGGCACCAAGCTCAAAAATATATAAATACATCCCAAAAGGAGAAAAAGGAGTTACTTACCAAAGCACGTAGTTACAATCAGCTTATAAATAAATATATTTATGTATCTATATCGATATCGATACATATACATACAGATAAGCATGTATGTATAAGTTCATTCCACTTGTTGGGTTGGGGCTTTGGCTTTTTCAAAGTGAAAAAGTTTTCAGTAGAGAGGAGAGTTTCTTTGAGTTTCTGCGCTGTCCTTTTTAGAGAGAGAAAGTTAGAGAGAGAAAGTATGTGTTTCTGCGGACGTCAAATTTGCATTCCGTCGGATTGAATATCCTTCCTTCACTCTTCCTTTCTTTACCTTTTTCTTTTCTTTTTTATTGTTTTCTTCTCTTAATCAAACAAAGTCAAATCCTCTTCTCCTTCCATTCATGTGAGAGAACAATAACATGCATCATCACGAGGGGCAAATGTTAGTTCTCTACTCCATTTTATGTGGATTACTTTCCCTTTTAATTTGTTCTTTTAACATCTTTGTTGGGTTGTAGTTATATATTACTTTATACATAATATTTATTTTAAATATTATTGTATTGTGTATTTAAATTTATCGTTATGTAACAATAAAAGACATCATTTTATGTGATGATCGATATGGCTTATTATTAAATAATCATATTTTCATTTACGCTACTTTTTTATATAATTATTTCGCCTTGTACCTTACTCTCTCTTTTATGTAATTACAAGTTTATTCTTCGTATCGTTGATGCATGACATCATGAAACGACGACAAATAATATATTTATTTAAACATTATTTATAACAATATGATATGATATGATATATTATGAAACGACACATAACAAACCTCCAAACATACCGTTAAAAGATGACATAAGTTTAACACATTTTAATTTTAACTTTAATGACATGATCTTGAACTTACTTAATATAGAAAGGTCATTGTTTTATTAGGTAAGAGAGAATAAAAACACATATGAAACGCTCACCATTACTTTAATCACTGTTAGTATAGGCAATTTTCGTACTTTACATACATTTAATTTATGTGTGAAGTTTTCTTTTATTTAATAAATTTAATTTATGCATTTAAGTTTTTTTTCTTTATTTAATAAACTATATTTTCTACTAAATGCCTCATATAAGAACACAAGAGTTCCTATCGAGATATTTTTGAATTTTAATTAAGACCGATCGGATATGGAAAAGAAAAAAAGGGTACGATACTGTAAACTTTTTATTGATATCTTGGCCGGAATCTGACCATCTTTGGTGGGTTCCACTATTCCACCTAGGATTGTGCACTTGGATCGGATATTCGTGAATCCGAATCTATCTACTTTATTCGAATTTTTGGATTTTGAATATTTGGAAAGGATATGGGTTATGTTTTTTAAAAGTTCGAATATCCGAATTAGATTCGGATTGGTATAATTTTAATCCAATCTGACTCGAAATTCGAAATTATAAAGACATGTATAAATGCTAGACTTTAATTTTAGGGTTAGGTCTTATTTCATTTTTTAGAGATTTAGTTTATATCGAGTCTCTCCCTCTCTAAGCTCTCATCAGAGACTCCTGCTCTGTTCTGCCTCTCTTCTTTGTGTCTCTCGACTCTCACTCAGTCTAGCTAACGGCGATCGGACGATGCCTCTACCTTTATCGACGGTAAGACTTACTCCATCTCTCTCTAAAACTTGGTTGTTTATTATTATTGGTTCCTTGTCTTAATTCTTCCCTTTTATTAGAGCTTAAAGGAGGAGTTTCTTCTCTTCAGTTTCATGGAAGAAATCAAAAGAAGGTGTTTGTTCTCTTCTTCTTTTTTTTGAACCGTGTTCTGCCTTTTTCCAATTTTTGGGTGCATGGATCGGTTTGGCTTTAGGAATTTACTGCTAAGACTATAGAGCTTTGCTTTTTGTATAAATGTATTTTGAGGTCTTTCCTTTTTTATAACAGAAATAGCTCCAACTATGAGATGAACAATATACTTTCTTTACTGTCCAAATTGCTCGTCTGATTTTACTATGTATCTTTTTGTTTGTTTCGCAGATGGCAGATGAGGCAGAGATGGGGAATGAACTTCAAACTCTTGAAAATGTGGTGAAAGTGGTGCTTCAAATGATTCCACAACCAACAATGAATCTGAATCCGGTTCGGGGGAAAAAATAGAATAGTCATGAAAGAATAATCAGTTGCTTGGCGCCACTTCAACAAGTTCACTGGTGTCGAATATGTTAAAAAAGCAAAATACAAGTATTATTCAGAAGAATATGTAGCTAATATAAAAAATAGTGGTACAAGCAATTTGCTATCGCATATGCTGAAGTGTCAGAACAATCCCCGAAAGGCGGAGACAAGCCAGACAAGATTGGCTTTTCATCAGAAAGGTCAAACAAGTGATGTCTCACTTATCCCTTGAAAATTCGATTAAGAGGCATGTAGGAGGGCTTTAGCTCGTATGATAATTATAGATGAACATCCCTTTATTTCTGTTGAAAAGGATGGATATAGAGACTTTGTGAGAACTCTTCAACCTTTTTTGATATTCCATCTCGTACAATTATGACTAAGGATTGTCTTGAGATTTATCATGAAGAGTACTTGCTTTGAAGTCAATTTTTAAAGAATCAAAATAAATAATTTGTATTACGACTGATACATGGACTTCAATCCAAATAATTAATTGTATGTGTGTTACAGCATATTACATTAACAAGAATTAGAAATTGCATAAAAGGTTATTGAATTTTTGTCCAATTACTGGTCACAAAGGTTAAGATTTAGCTAGTTGTATTGTTAAGTGTATGATTGAATGGGGAGTGGATAAAGTATTTACTATGACAGTTGATAGTGCGAGTTCTAACACCGTCATGGTTAAAGAAATGTCCAAATAATTTACTAGATGTATGATGACCCGACCGGTCGTTTTGAACATTTGCATTCAGTTTGGTGGGTTGAGGTCATGACTAGCTTCATATGGTGTATATAACTTGTGTGCACCGTCGGTTTTGGTTTTTGAGTGGTTTGGAATTGATTTGAAATAATGATTCTCAACTAACAAGCTTTAAGTTGGAAGAATTAACTAAGTTTGACTTTTGTGTATTTGACCCCGGATCGAAGTATTATGGTTTCGTTAGGTTCGGATGGTGATTTTAAACTTGGGCATATGCCCGAAATTGTATTTGGAGATATCTAGAAAGTTTTGGCCCTAATTGGCAAAAATTAGCTATTTGAAGATTTGGAAAGTTTATAGGTTTGACCGGGAGTTGAGTTCAATGTTATCGGGTTCGGATTAGTGTTTTGAGATTTGGAATATGTTCTTTATGTCAATTGAAATGTGTGTACAAAATTTGGGTTCATTCCATGTTGGTTAAACTTGAATCGGGTGCTTTTTCGAAGTTTGATGTTTATGAACTTAAGAGATTGATCTTGATTGATGATTCATGATTTTGATGTTATTATGTGTGATTTGAGGTCTCGAGTAGGTCCACGTAATATTTTGTGACTTGTTGGTCTGTTCGGACGGGGTCCCGAGGGGCTCGGTGAGTTTCGGGGTGGTTTCGGATCATTTCGGATGGGTTTATGTTGCTGGTTCAGGTGGTCTTCGCGATCATAAAGGAGAGGACGTGATCGTGATGTGTAAGCTAGAGCTGGGCTTTTTCCTCTATGGCTCGCGACTGGAGGATCGCATTCGCGGAGCTTGAGTGATTAGGCCATCGCGGTCACAGGAGAAGGTCCACGATCGCGGTTCAGTGTAGGGGCAGGGGGAGTTCCTCATCGCGTTCGCATTCGCGAAGGTCAGTCATTGTGTTTATCACATTCGCGGGTGTTGGGTCGCGAACGAAGTGAATTTCTAGTCTTTTATTTTCTTCTACGTGGTCGCGAGGGCTATACTGCGTTCGCGATGCATATAACTGAGCAGTGCTTATAAGTACTATATTTCGAAGGTTTTGGTTATATTGTTATATTTTGAGTTATAGAGCTCGTATTTGAGCGATCTTGGAAGGAATTTTCTATCACGCCCCGAACTTGGGCCTGGACGTAACACGACACTCGGTGCCTGACTACATGTGACCGAGTGAACCAACTGGCTGGCTGAATCAACATGTGATATCATAACATACTGAATGCGGAAGATAAACTAACACATGCTGATATACTAAAAGTCTGGATGATATAAATCAAAGTGCGGAAATACTAATACAATTATGAAATATATTTGTGGCCAACATAGCTTAATATGAAAAGCATGCGACTCTGTCTAACTATTACTCTAGTCTATGAAGCCTCTAATAAAGTACTGAAAACACTAACTGTCGAAAAATACCGAAGACTGGAAGGTAATGATAATGCCCCGAAAGAACTGGGGATCACCAAATAGCTAGTACGAGAATCCTAGCGCTCTGAATCGTCAACCTGTAAATCATTACCTGCATCGTGAGATGCAGGCCCTGGGAAAAAAAGGACGTTAGTACATTTGAATTGTACTGGTATGTAAAGCTACTAAAAGAAAGAATTATAAATGCTGAAATTGAAACTAAGCTGATAACTGAAAATTGATAATTGATAACTGAAATGATAACTATTTAAACTGAAACTGAAATGATAACTGATAACTGAACTGATAACTGATAACTGATAACTGAACTGATAACTGGTAATTGAACTGAAGAAAGGAAGTAAGGATATGAATACTCCCTCTTCTGAATGATGAACAACCTGTTTATCTGAATAAGCTACGGTCTCGCGCCCAACATATATGTGCACAAGCTACGGCCTCAGGCCCAAGTATACGTATACATAACTACGGCCTCAGGCCCAAAATGCATAAAGCATAAACTATGGCTTCAGGACCAAACATGCATAAAGCATATAAACTACAACCTCAGGCCCAAACATGCATAAAACATATAACTACAGCCTCAGGCGGAAATACAGGTGTTCAACATTCAGGAACTGAGAATCATACTGAAATACATGATGCTGAAATACTGAACCATACTGAGTTACATCATACTTGAATGCTGAATAGAGTTGGACTGAGACATGTATTCATGAACTGATTATGAAGATTGAAACTTCAACTATTTATGACATGTCGGTTAATCTAGACTGAGACTCATGGATATCAACCCAAGTCTATATTTATTACGCACTGATTTCTCAACGTTCAGAATGAAAGTCATGAACGAGTTGCGAAGCTAGAGAATAGAAGTTCTGCAACTATTTAAGGAGTTGAGCTTAACTATATTTTTGAGGCGATTGGTAACGTGGTAAAAGAAACATAGTGTAGGGAGAATCATTAACATTCCCAAACATAGAGAGTTAGCCTCACATACCTTAACTTCCTACTCTTGAGCATAATACAACATTCACCAACCCTTTCAACTTTAATCTATATCAATACAAGTCAAATGGATTCCAAATTAGCCACAATACTCATGTTTTGGTCACTTAGGCATTTTATCAAACACTTGGTGGCCTAAAGCTTCATAGCCCTTATTAATGGTGTTTCTACACCCAATAACTCATTATCTTGCTCCTAGATAAATTCTAAAGTCCTAAATGGTTATAATCAACATTATTCTTCATCACCCATAAGGTAAACAACACCATTAACCAATAATCAACAATCAACACACCAAACCTATAACCGCTCATGCTTTTATATCAAACCCATCAACTCATATCTCATGAACTAGGGTCTGTAATTATTAAACCAATGTTAGAATCAATTAGAGGGTGAAGACATTACCTCTTTGAAGTTCAATCCCCTTGAATTCGCGTTCTAGGGTTCCTTCTCTAAAAAATGATGAACCGATAGAATATCTAATGATATGGAGGTTGTACTCATGTTAATAAGATGTTGGGAAATTAAAATTAACTTAGAATCACCATTAGAACTTACCTTGGATGGTGGAGGAACCCTTAAGAAGTTAGGTTTTTGAGAGTTTCCCTTTCTAGAGAAAGTTTTTATGTTTTGGAACTGTGGGGGACAAAATAGGGCTAAAAATGACTCTCCAAGTGCGCCCCAGTGCGCCTGTAGGCCTGACCGCGCACCTGACCATGCAAAATGGCATGAACATTGCCACATGTACGCGGCCGCGCTCGTGCGCGCATATTGCACACTATTCTATAAAATGCACATAACTTTTTTCACAAAGATCTGTTTGGGTTATAAAATATATATTTGGAAAGATATTTTAAAGTTCTACAACTTTCATGTTTTGAGTTTTCCCAAATTCTTTACACATTTTCACCAAAATTTTATGGAATACGGACATTCTGCAAACTTAGTCGATTTTGTCGAATCTTATGCACCTCACTTTCCATCTTGATTTTGAAACAACTATTTTCACCCATAATCATCCCGGTTGGACTTCATATGTCCCAAATATCAAATTAATACTCATTTAACATATTCACACCTAATTCGAATGTACATGATGTTACATTATCTCCCCCTTGGGATCATTCGTCCTCGAATGATTGTCCTGACTATAACTTCTGCTAACTCCGGACCTTAAACGGGTCTGGTGGAAACATGAACTTGCATTATTACTTGCAAACTAAACTGAATTAATACATGATTACTGAACGCTTGAGATATTGGACTGAATGATTACTGCATTGACTGAATATTGGTCTGCCATGGATACATGAATACTGAACTAACATAGATATATGAATATTGAACTGGCACGAATATTTGAGAATTGAACTAACATCAGTATCAGAGTACTAAGATGGCATGACTATATAAGTATTGGACTGATATGAGTAGTTGAGTATGTGTACTGACATGAGTATCTGAGTATTGAACTGACATGAGTATCTGAGTACTAAACTGACATGAGTAACTAAGTACTAGAAACTTGAATGTTATAGCACGATACGTTAAATAGTGGTTGTATAACCGCAAATTCTGGTGGCAGATCTAACTCATAAGCTAATTGACCAATCCTTCATAATATTCTATATGGCCAAATATAGCAGGGATTAAGCTTCCCCTTCTTCCCAAATCTCATAACGTTTTTCATAGGCGAAACTTTCAGGAACACCCAATCATCAACTTGAAACTCTAGGTCTCTATGACGCACGCTCGAATAGGACTTTTGGCGACTCTGAGTCATCTTCAAATGCTCTTGAATCAACTTAACTTTATCTATAGTCTGATAGACCAAATTTGGTCCCAACAACTCCTCTTCACCAACTTTGAACCAACCAATTGGCGATCTACACCTTCTCCCTTACAAAGACTCGCATGGTACCATCTTGGTACTAGAATGGTAATTGTTATTATTATCAAGGTCAATGAGGGGTATGTGATCATCCCAATTACTTTTAACATCAAGGACATATCCCCAATTGTTTAAATAAAGCGCTCTGCCTGGCCATCTTTCTGAGGATGAAAAATTTGTGCCTAATCATTTCTGAAAGTTCTTCTAAAAGTTCATCTTAAACTGAGCACCATAGTCCGAAATGACGGACAATAGAGTCCCATGCAATAAGATGATTTCCTGAATGTACAACTTGGTATAATCTTCTATTGAATTTGTAGTTTTTACTGGCAAGAAGTGCGCTCACTTGGTAAGTCGATTATCACTCAATGAAATCATGCTTCCAAATTGAGCGAGATAATCATGTTATAAGTTCCATATTTACCATCTCCACTCAAAATATGTATATTCTGTGTAAAACACTGGGCTTTCTGCTGCTCGACTTTCACGTACTGATAACTCGGACACTTGGCCATAAAGTCTGCAACGTTCTTTTTCATGCCGTTCCACCAATAAATCTCCTTAAGACCATGATACATCTTTATGGTGCCTGAGTAAATAGAATACCTGAAATTCTGGGCTTCAGACATAATCCGCTCTTCTGAGCCCATATATGTATGGAATATACAATCTATCTTGGTACCTCAAAGTACCATCATCTTCCCCTTGTAACAAAGGTTAAGGTCTTGTACTTGCGGATCCCTCTCTTTTGTTGAGATCTGAACAACTCTTTCTTATCTTCTGTGAATTTTTGCATTTTATGATAGTGACGACTCATCATTCAACTTACTTCTGAGCAATCTTTCTTACTAGGAAAAAGTAAATTACTTATATAAGTGGAAGTCCAATGTATTCACGACTATCATACACAATCTTAATTATTTAACTCTGCTTACACTGTCAATCTTGGAGAAATCACATTTCGATAATTCCTAAAGGCTATTCTTCTATAGCTTGCTCTCTCACTGCTAGATGATTATTATTTTTTCCACTGCCACTGTACTTCGGGTTTAACTTAAACTTTTGGGGTTCTAATACACGTTCGGTATTTCAAATTGTCATCCACCCACTAGAGTTAACCTGGCTAAGTAAATCAAATTATATCTCTACTAGCTCTGCTGAAAGTGTTAATTCACTGTATCTACTCAAACATACTTACTATTCTTTTACTAACTACCTGCTAGCGTCATGTGTTCATGTTCTTATTTGAATAACTAAAGTGAAGCATAAAGTTATTTCTAACTTTCCTCACCATCCGACCCTGTTCTAGGGTCACATACTTATCTTCTTCTTTTTTTGAACTATGTACATGGATCACACTTAGAGAAAGTTCATCTCTCTTAAACGAAATTGGAATATCTAACCCCAAATTTTCTATACACTTCAAAATCATTTTCGACTATAATTATCTGGAGTAAACACTTAGTCATATAATCTTAGGGGGAATTGTCTTATCTTTTATCCCATAGTAATAACGACTTCTTACAGTAGTTCACTAATGTGGTACTTTTTAATTCTGATTTGAATAAATCTAAACAACTTAAAACCTTCCCCTGAAATTCAATATTGGCTGCTCTTGGTTCTCATTTTGTACATCATGTCTTCTTAGTCATATACATGAGTTGTACGAGATCACATCTTTGGTAATAACAAACGTTTCTGACTCCTAGGTATTTTACCCTTAGGCTCTTTTCTGTCCAAAACTATAGTGACCAATGTTAGGGTATGACATATGAACTATCATCATCCCATATATGGCTCCATTTCCAAGAATTAAAAGAAATTATTCTCTGATGTAAAACATGATGTGTGGCTATAATTCATGGTTTAAAGCATTATGTGCCTTACATTTTATGTTCGTTAATGATAAAAATACACGTCGTATGTGCATAATGGAGTCTATTTCATGTGTAGGTGAATTGGAGATGGAAGCCGAGCTAAATGGATGCATAAATGTCAAAAATACGCTCAAGAGTCAAAAAGGAGTGAACCGGGCTACAGTCGGGCGTTTGAGCTGTAAAGCCTGGTCATACCAGGCTATAGCTGGGCGTTTGGACTATAAAGCCGGGTAGGACCAGGCGTTTGGGGGGCGTTTGAGCCCTAACTCCAGGCCTGGCCAGACTTTATCCGGGCGTTTGGGCCATAAAGCCTGGTCCCTGGTCCGGTCCAATCCGAGTTTTGAAGGTTTTAAGTGTTTTCCGATTTGACTAGAAGTATCCTACACGTTTAGGGTTTGTCCCAAAACATATAAATAGACCCAAAAACACAACTTTGAGGAGAATTTTGACGTGGAGGAACACACACCACGCTTGAAGGAGGCTTCTACCTAGTTTTTANATCCTAATTTCATAGGAATATAGGCGTTAGGTTAGCTTGAATAGGCGAGTTGTACTTCGGGAGAAGGCTACGAGCAATATTAACCTCGTCAATCAATAAACAAGATAAATTAATCAGACAATTTAAGTGGAAAACTCAACATTATTGTTAGCTAACCCATAGCTCTAGAATATCGGATCTCATTGAATTCGTATCTAAAATCTCGCCAATTATTTCGTTAATTTCATAGTTTACTATTCTAGATTAATTTTAGTTAAATATTCATACTTTAGTGTTCGCTTGAATAGATAAATTGTTTGGGTTTAATTTAGTTGATAGTTAATCACAAGTCTCTGTGGGTACGATATCTGGACTTACAATCCTATATTACTTGTCGACCACGTATACTTGCGTGTGCGTTTGGGACCAACGAAACACACATGATTACCATACACATACGTATTCTTCAGAGTATACCATCATCTGATAAATCACTTACTGCACCATCCGGTGAGTTATGGTCTTAGTCCAGACCTAAAATATGTAAAGATTTCGCTATAATCACTATTACTTACATATTCTTTTAGCACTCATAGGCATTACTGTATACTCACCAGTCACCTGAATTTTGATACACTGAAAATTGGAGATTTGGTAACTGAATAACTGATCGCATCCTGAATAATCATAAACTTGCTAACTTAAAGATTGTATAACTGGTAATTGAGGTAAAGTGATAACCATAGGACATGATAACTACTTTTGTACTTTCTGATAAGGTTATGCTCTAATTTGTACTACTACCCATTGCATCCCACTTTTAACATCATCTCATGTCTCATTTGTTACCAACCTATACTCCATAATTATACCCCAATGGGGAAATCATCCTCTCTAGAACCTTGGATTTATACTTGCGCGTCGCTTGGGTATTCGATACGTCTGGAATTCGATAAGAACAGAAGGTTAACCGTTGCTCTAAGCTTCATGGCACAATCTAGAGTAGAAAGAAGTGAGACAATCCTGGATGTCTTGGTAGTTAACCGTTTATAGGAGTGGCCGGCACACACATATAAAGGAAACTCCACTGGACACGGCTTCATAGAATCCCTAGGACTCTTGAACCTAGTGCTCTGATACCAAGCTTTTTCACGCCCCGAACCTGGGCCTGGATGTAACACGGCACTCGGTGAATGACTAAATGTGACCGCCCCGAACGCGATCCTTCATAACAAACTGAATGCGGAAGATAAACTAAAACACATGCTGATATACTAAAAGCCTGAATAATATAAATCAAAGTGCGGAAATACTAATACAATTCTGAAACATATTTGTAGCCAACATAGCTTAATATGAAAAGCCTTCGACTCTGTCTAACTATTACTCTAGTCTATGAAGCCTCTAATGAAGTACTAAAAATACTGACTGTCTAAAAATACTGAAGACTGTAAGGTAATGATAATGCCCCGAAAGAACTAGGGATCACCAAATAGCTAGTACGAGAATCCGAGCGCTCTGAATCGTCAACTTGTAAATCATTACCTGCATCGTGAGATGCAGACCCCGGGCAAAAAGGGACGTCAGTACATTTGAATTGCACTGGTATGTAAAGCTACTGAAAGAAAGAATTATAAATGCTGAAACTGAAACTAAGCTGATAACTGAGAATTGATAAGTGATAACTGAAATGATAACCATTTAAACTGAAACTGAAATGATAACTAATAACTGAACTGATAACTGGTAATTGAACTGAACAAAGGAAGTAAAGATATGAATACTCCCTCTTCTGAATGATGAACAACTTGTTTATCTGAATAAGCTACGGCCTCAGGCCCAACATATATGTGCACAAGCTACGGACTCAGTCCCAAGTATACGTATACATAACTAAGACCTCATACCCAAAATGTATAAAGCATAACTATGGCCTTAGGCCCAAACATGCATAAATCATATAAACTACGGTCTCAGGCCCAAACATGCATAAAGCATATAAACTACGGTCTCAGGTCCAAACATGCATAAAGCATATAACTACGACCTCAGGCCCAAGTACAGGTGTTCAACATTCAGAAACTGAGAATCATACCGAAATACATGATGCTGAAATACTGAACCATACTGAGCTACATCATACTTGAATGCTGAATAGAGCTAGGCTGAGACATGTATTCATGAACTGATTATGAAGATTGTACTTCAACTGTTTATGACATGCTGAGTAATCTAGAATGAGACTCATGGGCATTAACCCAAGTCTATATTGATTACGCACTGATTTCATAACGTTCAGAATGAAATTCATGAACGAGTTGCGAAGCTAGAGAATAGAAGTTCTGCAACTATTCAAGGAACTGGCTTAACTATATTTTGAGGCAATTAGTAACGTGGTAAAAGAAACATAGTTTAGGGAGAATCATTAACATTCCCAAACATAGAGAGTTAGCCTCACTTACCTTAAATTCCTGCTCTTGAGCGTAATACAACATTCGCCAACCCTTTCAACTTTAATCTATATCAATACAAGTCAAGGGATTCCAAATTAGCCACATAGTCATGTTTTGGTCACTTAGGAATTTTATCAAACACTTGGTGGCCTAAAGCTTCATAACCCTTATTAATGGTGTTTCTACACCCAATAACCCATTCTACTACTCCTAGATAAATTCTAAAGTCTCAAAATATTTATAATCGACATTATTCTTCATCACCCATAAGGTAAACAACACCCTTAACCAATAATCAACAATCAACACACCAAACCTATAACCGCTCATGCTTTTCTATCAAACCCATCAACTCATATCTCATGAACTAGAGTCTATAATTATTAAACCAATGTTAGAATCAATTAGAGGTTGAAGACATTACCTCTTTGAAGTTCAATCCCCTTGAATTCGCGTTCTAGGGTTCCTTCTCTCAACAATGATGAACTGATCGAATATCTAATGATATGAAGGGTTTAACCATGTTAATAAGATGTTGGGAAATTAAAATTAACTTAGAATCACCATTAGAACTTACCTTGGATGGTGGAGGAATACTTAAGAAGTTAGGTTTTTGAGAGTTTCCCTTTCTATAGCAAGTTTTTATGTTTTGGGGTTGTGGGGGCAAAATAGGCTAAAAAATGACTCTCCAAGTGCTCCCATGTGCACCTGTAGGCCTGAATGTGCACCTGACCGCGCAAAATGGCAGGAACACTGCCACATGTGCGCGGCCGCGCTGGGGCCGCGCTCGGGGCGCATATTGCACATTGTTCTTTAAAATGAACATAACTTTTTGTACATAGATTTTTTTGGGTTAAAAAATATATGGTTGGAAATATATTTCAAAGGAAAACAACTTTCATGTTTTGATTTTTCCCAAATTCCTTACAAATATTCATCAAAACATGCTGGAAGACAAATCTTCTGCAAACTTAGTCGATTTTGTCGAATCTTATGCACCTCACTTTCCATCTTAATTTTGAAATAAACATTTTCACCCATAATCATCCCGATAGGACTTCATATGTCCAAAATATTAAATTAATACCCATTTAACATATTCATACCTAATCCGAATGTACAGGATGTTACATTTTCACGATTGGATTGGGTAAGTACTTTGACTCGAATTTGCTTATTTTACATAATTTCATATTCGATTTTGACATTTGATTGATGAATTTAAAAGATAAATTGAGAGTTTTTGTCTAATTAAAGTGAATAATTGGGTTTTGAACATTGATTCTGAGTCGAATTTTAGTGAAATTAATATGGTTGGACTCATATTCGAATGAGTTATCGGAATTTATGAGTTTTGTAGGATTTTGTGGTACGATCTCCAGGTTGACTTTGAGTATTTTATTAAAGATTCGACCTTTATCGTTTGGGTACGATTCCTATGGCATTATTTGATCTTTTTGAGTTGCTTTTGGCTGGTCTTGAGCCGTTCATAGGTCGATTCGTGTGGGATGACGCTTCTAGTGTATCAATTTGGCATGTTTGAGATAAGTGTATTGCCTAGATTTGTTGGAAGAACTTTTACTACTAAATGATATTGTTTGCTACATGCGAGGGTGATGTATATACGAGGTGACGATCATATAGGCATGTGTCAGGTTTTTCATGCTTGGGAGAGGGAATTATATGTTTCTTTGTGCTTCGTTGAACTTTGGTGATCCATCTACTTATGATTTATTTAATTCCATGACTAATAAACTAAATTATCTGTGTTAGAAATCATGATAGAATATATGACATCTTAAGAGGATTTAATGTTTTTTTTAGACCGTTCACATACTTGATCGATCGTAGCATCAGGAACACCCATTTATACATGTTATTATCATGTTACTTGAGCTTATTTATCCTAATAAGATATGATGGTCGAGGCCTTGGGACTATGTTTGAGACGATGAGTATTGTCGTGCAGCGTGAAAATAGGATTGACCGGTTAGTTGTTACCATGTGAGAGGAATGAGAGTTGAATCTTGTTATAATTACTTGTTGGTTAAAACCTTACATGCCCTCTACTATGGTTTCTATTAATGTTTACTATTGTGTTGGTTACTTTCACTTTTGTGTTCCTTATGTAGTTATATCTGTGGTTCACGTTTGGCCCGATACTGTTATATCCATGTTTCTACTTTGTCTATTACTATAACTCCTGTGCTTTTACTTGATTTTAATTCTGCTACATATTCTCTTCGAATTCATGCCTTTACTGTTATTTTCTTGTACATAGTATTTTCTTTTATCTATTACGCGATTTGATTATTAGTTGTCTTGACCTGTTACACGCCTTCACTTACTACCTGCCTTCACATGCTATATGTCTTTACTTGTTATATGCCTCCACATGTTATATGATTTCATTCCTTACACACCTCTACTTGATACTTGTTTTATTTGATGTACATCCTTTCTCGATTCATCCTCTACACTTCATTGCTTAGCCGTATTGGGTAACTTATAGATTGGTTGTGTGTTTATGATTTATGGAAGTTTTTGCTTTATATGCGGGAGACTAGATTTATGTGCTATGTTGCTCACCATACTTAGTTTGAGTTCGTATTCCTTTGAATTTCGCTGTTAATTTCCTTGTTATTACATTGTGAATTTCCCGTGCTTAGTTATTGTAGAATAGCTTCGTATGAACTTATTATATATATATATATATTTGGGATCGATCTGCATACCACGACGATATTGATATGATATGTGGGATAGGGTTACACGCTACAATGGAGAAAATATATTGTGGTTATTCTTGTCTATTGTCTGCTATCATATTGTGTCGTGAAACCGAGAAGTGATAATATTCTGGGGCCCTCTGTCACTTGTATTCTTGTTTAATTTTTTATGTGATTATACGTGTCTCTTTCTCGTATTGCTCTCTTTGCTTATCATCTGCACAATTAAAATATTGAGTGAGTATCTTTTAACTTAAACCTCATCTCTACTTCACCGAGGTTTGACAATATACTTACTGAGTACATGAGGTTATTTGTACTCATACTACACTTCTACAACTTGCATGCAGATCCTGGAGCTACGTAGCTGTGGAAGATAGAGCCTTGCATTGGATATTTACCTACTTTCCAAAATCAAGCTACCTCTTGTTCATAGTAGTTTAAGATTCATATATGTTTATCTAAACTTCAAATAGATATGGTATTTAATCTTTACATTGGCATTGTAAATCTAGATCGTAGTAGCTCATGACTTATACTACCGGTCCTTGGGAGGTTGTATAAAATTAAGATGTTTACTTCTTGTTGTTAATAATCTGTTATTTGACTTGCCTTGTTCTATGTTTGGCTTACCTAGCACTAGGGTTAGGTGCCATCACGACTAGGTAGATTTTTGGGTCGTGACAAGATGGAACACTAACTTGATGGAAGGTAAGAACGTTCATGCTAGATGTATGGCTCACATCATCAATCTAGTTGTTCAAGATGGGTTGAAAGAAGGGAGTGTGTATGTGGAACTCAACATATTTGATGTTGAAGGTTGCAATAGTTTATGAAGAAGCCTATATAAAATATTATGATATTGATTATGGTTTGATGTCATGCATTTCTAACTATCTTTGTGAGGATGGACAACCTGGAGGTCCACTTTTAAGTACTGATTGGGATAGTTTAAGACGCATTGTGAAGTTTCTTGAATTTTTTATAAACTCACCTTAAAGGTATCACGTACAATTTATTTCCCATTTAATGTGCACTTTCTTGACAAATGTGTTGTTAGTTCTTCTTTGAAATAGTTGATCTAAAATGAAGATGTTGCCTTGAAAAAATGGCAAAGAGTATGAAAGAGAAATTTGATAAGTATTGGGGGGATCCATAAAAGATGAACAAAATAATTCTTATTTCATGTGTGTTGGATCCACTCCACAAAGTTCAATCTCTTTCGTCTGTGCTTGCTGCTATATTTGGAGAAATAATTCATGTGTGTTGGATCCACGCCACAAAGTTCAATCTGTTTCGTCTGCACTTGCTGCTATATTTGGAGAAATAATAGGTGTGAAAACAAAAAATGAGGTGAAGACATATATGAAATCTTTGTTCAATGTGTATGCAGAGAAGAATGGTGGTTCTGGTTCATGTCCATCCTCTCCATCTTCCGGTTCATGTCCATCTTTTCTTGGTTCATGTCCATCTTCTCCATCTTCGTCTACTTCTTCATCACCGCTCTCAAAATTCATGTTAGATATAAAGAAGCACAAGAACAGTGGAGGAATTGACTTTAAAACAAAATTAGATAAATATTTGGATGAAGATGTTGCAGAAGACTATGAAAATTTTAACATTCTGGGTTGGTAAAAGTTGAACTCACCGAAATATTCCACTCCTACTAAGATGGTACATGATGTGCTAGTCATTTTGATTTCTAGTGTTGCCTCGGTATGTCACGACCCCAATATACTAGTCGTGATGGCACCTAACCCAACCCGCTAGGTAAGCCAACTAATAATTATCCAATTTATATAATATTAACAAGACAATTAAACGAAAGCAATTTACTGAATTTTATACATTTCGCAAGGACTGGTAGTACAAATCATGAGCTTATAATAATAGAGTTTACAAAGCGGAAATGAAATAAATACATAGTCCGTTTAAAAAATACATAAACAGAGTTTCATAGATCTAAAGCTACCACGAACAAGGGCAACTACAACCGGGATGCAGGTACATCTTCAATCCAGCTCCCATCGAACACAACAACATCAACAGCCAACATCTGCACGCAAGGTGCAGAAGTGCAGTATGAGTACAACCGACCCATGTACTCAGTAAGTAACATACCTAACCTTAGGTTGAAAGCAGTGACGAGCTAACACAAGGTCGAATTCAATACCAAAATCCCACAACAGTTCATAACATCACAAATACAAGTATAAAAGAGGTATCTCAGAAATAACAATGCTCAGCTCGTTCACGAGTGCCAAATATCTCAGTGAAGAATCCAAATGTCTTACTGAAAATATCCTTTCCACAATAAATAAAAATATTTTATTTTCTTTCTAGATAACAAGTATAAAATGCCTCTCTATGCCCGCATATCAATGTGTATAATAAGTCATGAATAACGTGATACCGCATAGCGTGAGGAAAAATGCATCTCTATGCCTGTGTGTAATGTGTGCATACAAATGCCATGTATCTCAGAGATGAATCATGTACTCACACTCTCAGAGTACTCAATCTCACTATTTCGCACTTCCCACTGATCATGCTCAACCACTCGGTACTGTATATGGCCCAAGGAAGATCCATTCCAGAATATATACATCACTAACCATCAGTCACTCAGTACCGAGGAAAACCAATCCGTTCCCATGGAGAAGATCCATCTCCAAGTGTATAAATGCTTCGGACAAGATATATGTCCAGTGAATATCCATCCCTTAATATAATCAACCGCGCTCACCGGGGGTTTGTACAGACTCCGGAGGGGCTCCTACAACCCAAGCGTTATCATAGGCCAAATCCAGGCATAAATCAATATAACATGTTGCAGCGTGTAGCTCGATCCCGTAACTGTCACTCATAATCAGGCTCCCAGCCTCACTCAGTCATCAATCCCTCTAGTCTCACTCATGAGCTCACAATGTCATGAAACTAGTCCGACAACAATGATATGATGTATCAATAAGCAGTAATTGAGACTGAGATATGATATGAATGCATGAATATAACTGAGTACGAAATATCAATGAAATCAGTAAGATGACAACAAGAAATGACCACTATGGGTCCCAACAAAATCAGTATAAAGCCTAAACATGATATTTAGCATGACTGACAACTCAATTACTTTATCATATGGTGAAAACACAGATATCAACAAATTAGGGTCACTATACAGTGCCATGGAAACAACAGAGTCCCAATTCACAGAGTGCACACCCGTCACCTAGCATGTGCACTACCTCAATACCAATCACATAATTCGTAATGCTGGGTTTCATACCCTCAACACTAAGTTTAGAAGAGTTACTTAACTCGAACAAGCCATTACAAATGACGAGTAAGCCAACCGATGTTTGCCATCCCGCGCGTTCCGACCTCCAAAAGGCTCAAAACTAACCAAAAATAACTCAAATATCAGAAAAGATCAATCTTGAATCAAATACCCAAAAATCGGCCTAAAATCCCAACCCGGTCCCGCACCTCGAAACCCGACAAAACTCACAAAAACCAATAATACGTTCGATTATGAGTCCAACCATACTAATTTCACTCAATTCTGACTCCAAATCGATGTTCAAAACTCAAAAATTCATATTATGAAACTTTAGGCCAAAACCCCCAATTTCCTCTTTAAAATTCATCAACCAAAAGCTAAAATCGAAGATAGATTCATAAAATATAATGAAAACCGAGTAGAACACTTACCCCAATTCATATGGTGAAAATTGCTTCAAGAATCGCCCCAATAAGATCTCCATAGCTCCCAAAATGTAAAAATGGCCGAAACCCCTCGAAATAGAGTACTTTATAATCTGCCCAGGCCTCCTCTTTTGCGAACGCAGGATAATCATCACGTTCGTGATGAATGAAACTCACACTGCAACAAATACTCTACGCGTTCGCAATACAAACCACACGAACATGATGAACACTACTTCCAAAGCTTCCCGAACGCGACCAACCTTACGTGATCGCATAGAAGAACGCTCAAATCCCAGCTGCCAACCTCAACACTACGTGAACGCGATCCTCCATAAGCGAACGCGAAGAGTACTTGCCCCAACTCTACGCGAATATGGGAAATACTTCGCGAACGCGAAGAAGAAAGGCTACTGCCATCAAGATACACTACACGTTCGGGAAACTAGCCACGTGAACGCGATGAAAAACTGAAACACCAGAAAACAGTAGTGCCAAAATGGAGAAAAATGATCTGAAATCAATCTGAAACACGCCTGAGCCCCTCAGGACCCCTTCCAAACATACCAACAAGTCCCATAACATAAAACAAACCTACTCGATGCCTCAAAACACACATAACAACATCAAAATGACTAATCACACCTCAAATTGAAATCTATGAACTTTGAACTTTCAATTTCCAAAACTCGCGCCGAAATATATCAAATCATCCCGGAACGAACCATAAACTTTCACACAAGTCCCAAATGACATGAAGAAGCTATTTCGATCCCTGGAACCACAATCTGAATATGATATCCTCAAAGTCAACTTCCGGTCAAACTTATGAACTTTCAAAACCTTCATATTTCCAATTTTTGCCAACTTGTGCCGAAACCCTCTAGAAACATCAAAATGCAAATATGGGCATACGCCCAAGTCCAAAATCACGATTCAGACCTAACAAAACCATCAAAACTCCGTTCCGGGGTCAAATTCACAAAAAGTCAAACTTGGTCAACTCTTTCAACTTAAAGCTTAAACAATGAAACTCATTCTTCCAACCCACCAAAACCGACGATACACATATATCATAATACATCATACGGAGCTACTCAGACCTATAAACTACCGATCGAAGTGCAAATACTCAAAATGACCGGTCGGGTCGTTACACAGTATTAGCCTTTAGTACCGGTGGATGCATACTTAATCTATTTAGGAGTTCATTGACTCCTAAATTGATTGAAGCTCTTGTGTGTGTCCAAGATTGGCTTCAAAAAGAATTAACAACTTCAGTTAAAATTTAAAAAGATTTAGATAATCTTGAACAACTTGAAGCTGATAGGACTATCTTATTTATTTTATTACTTGTGCTTAATATATAATATATTTGTATGTTTATTTAAGTTACTTTTCCATTAATTTCTTCTATTAATATCTTATTCTACATAATTTATTAATACCGAATAGGAGCCTTTCATCGTCAACATATAATGATGAAGATTATTGCTTGCTATTGCCAGTATATTTTTTTTGGTGTGTGCATATTGTATAAGGATTTCTAGTATTACTGTTATTTTATTGCATTCTTATACTTGATTATCTGTCCTATTTTATAACAAGTTGCATCTCTATATATATTTTAATGATTCTTGTTGTAACCAACCTATTTGAGATTATTGTTTGGTATGATACGACTTAAAAAACTAACAAAATACTTAACGAGGGGCTATATAATTTTTCGTGAGGAACTAAGGAAGTCAAGATTTCTGATTAACACTAACTTATGTCCAACGACACTATTTTATATACTATTTAACTCTATACTTTCTCAGGATTGTACATATAAACCTATAAGCAAAAATTAATCGTTTTTATATTCTCTAATTTTTTTTATAAAGAGAACAAGTATAAATATACATTCTCAGGAGTGTACAACCTAAACCTCTCTTTTATTGTTGCAGAATGAAAGTGAGTACATCAGGTAAACAAGAATTGAGTGGTATGCCATGGGAGTTGGAACTTGGAACTCCTTTGTGTAATCTATTAATTAATTCTTATTTATGATTTTAGTTTATTGGACATCTATTTGAGATATTCGGTTTATTTTATTTTGCTATGAAGATTGTATTTTTTTATGCAATGAAAGTCGTTTATAGCCTTTTAATTTATTAGAATAATGAATGGAAGTAGACTTAAAAAGTGCATTACCTAATTATATTAGTAATAGCCTTAACATCGTACAATCCGATTCAAAAATATGAAATATATATCCACTACAACTTTAGAATTCGATCTGATCTTGTAACATCAGTAGGTCATTTTGAGTATTTTAGCCTCGTTCCCCTATTTATTTCCTCTTACATATTCAATTATGATTATGTGGCTTTCGGGGTGGTTGGTTTGGTTTCGGGTGAGTTTCGGAGTGAATTGGGACACTTAGTCCCAAAGTGGTAGGCTTAAGTTGAAAGAGTTGACCAAAATTTGTCTATTGGGTAGACGACTCCAAAATAGAGTTTTGATGGTTCCAATAGATTTTTATGGTAATTTTGGATTTAGGCATATGTCTGGATATTGATTTGGAGACCCGTAGGTTGGTTTGAGGCTTTTTGGCGAAAGTTGAAAAGTTGAAGGTTTGAAAGGTTGATAGGTTTGATCGAGGGTTGAATTTATTGATATCAGGTTTGTATTGTGATTCCGGGAATTGGTATAGGCCCTCTGTGTCATTTGGGACTAGTATGCAAAATTTGAGCTCATTCGGAGTTGGTTTGAAATGATTCGGTGTTAGTTTTGGAAGTTGAATGTTCATCGATTAAATAGGTTTGAATTGGGTGTGATTCGTAGATTTGATGTTGTTTGATGTGATTTTAGGCCTCGAGTAGGTTCTTTATGTGTTTTGGGGCTTGGTGGTATGTTGGAAAAGGGTCCCGAGAGCCTCAGGTGGGATTTATGTGTGTGTTGCTAGTACGGGAATTACTTGAAATCATGTGGCGACATAAGGTGGGCTAAAGTGCGTGTAGCTATTTCAAAAAATATTTTCAAAACTATATAAATGTAAGTCTCACGAGGCGGTATAAGAAAAGGTTATGATTGTGATTCTGAAATGTAGTTACGAGGCGGTACCTCAGTTGTAATTCTTATTGTTATATCTTATTTACCTCACTTGTTTTTGTCCGTATTGTTTCCTTGATGTTCTTATCATGTGTTCCCTCCTTGTTGCTTTAAATTCAGTTATTAGCTTACCTTATTGTATTTCTTTATTGTCACTATTTTCATCGTTTTTATTATCATATTATACTACACTTGACTAGTAATTTTTTTCTTATCCTAGTAGGTTTCTTGATTTGGTCTCGTCATTACTCTACTGTGGTTAGGCTTGATACATATTGGGTAATGTTGTGGTGTACTTTTACTATGCTTCTGCATATTTTTTGCAGATCCAGGTACCTCATCTCAGGCTAGGCATCAGTGATTTGGCTATACATTTCGGAGACTTCAAGGTATACCTGCTTGGTGCTCGCAGGCCTCGGAGTCGCCTTCAATCATTACTTCTATTGTTGCTTATTTTCTACTCAAATAGTGTTGTATTAGAGGTGTTTAGACCATCTCTGTAGAGCTTATTACTCAGTGTCACCAATTTTGGGAATCTTGTTACAGAAGTTCTGTTTTTGAATTAGTACGAGTTCTATCGAATTATCTTACTATCTAGTTGTTAAATTATGTTAAGTTATTCATGAATGTCAGGCTTACCTAGTCTTAGAGACTAGGTGCCATCACGATTATCTTAGGTTTGATTTTGGGGCCATGACAAGTTGGTATCAGAGCTCTAAATTCATAGGTGTTACGAGTCCTAAGCAGATTTAATAGAGTCTTGCGAATCGGTACGTAGACGTCTGTACTTATCTTCGAGATGCTACAAAACTATTAGGAAAAATTTCACTTCTTTGATTCCTTATCGTGCGAAATTGTTGATTTCGAAATCTAAGTTTTTGTCTTTCTATTCTCTTACAGATAATGAGGACACATTCTAATGGATCCGATGATCAGACACCCACACCCCCTGCTAGAGTCGTGAGAGGACGAGGCTGGGATAGAGGCCGAGAAGGAGGACGTGGTGCAACCAGAGCACCTTCCCGAGCAACGACTGAGGAGCCACCAGTAGCTCCGATTAGGGGACATGCCCCTCGAGGCGCCTATTTTCACCCTCGCACTTTATGAGACCTTAGCATAATTTTGCATGTTCGGCAATCTAGCTCAGGTGGGATTGATTCCCCTTGCACCAGCTACATCTCAGGTTGAGGATGGAGCTCAGACTCCCGCGACCCAAACTCCAGAGTAGCGGGTGGTCCATGTTGATCAGTTCTCAGAGGTTATTCCAGAATAGCCTGTTGTTCCGGTTCAACCTAAGGTCAGGGCAGTAGCATCGGAGGAAGAGCAACTAAGATCATCCTCCTACTTACAGTGGCCTAGCTACCGAGGATGTGCAAGGTTTTTTAGAAAAGTGACACCATATTCTCCGCACCATGGGTAATGTGGTGATGAGCGGAGTTACTTTCACTACATTTCAGATATCTGGAGCATCCTACAGGTGGTGGCAGGCTAACGAGGAGGGTAGCCCAGCCAATACAACTTTACTCACTTGGGCTCAGTTTCCAAAGGTGCTCATGAGAGAGTTGGTTCTCCAGACCTGTCACGCCCTGAACTCGGGGAGCGCGACCGGCGCTCAACCGATATAACCCGGTCAAGCAAGCATGTACAATACCTTCTACCCCAACTTAATCATGAATAACAATAAAATCCAATTCAGTAATCAGGTAGGGAGGAGGATCAAGTAAACAACAACACTAATTCATTATCAGTAGTTACATTATTTATGAGTTTCCAAAATACATACTTTTTCATGGTTTAATGTGGAACGTGTGATACAAATTACAACATTACTAGTTTGACTTTCCCCACACCAACATATCACCCACACTATGTCTATGGAGCTTCTAATTGATACAAAAGAGTACGGTGATAGTACCAGCAACAAGGCCCCGACTATACCTTAAAACATAGTAATACACACAAAACAAAAGATGTATAACCCTAGAACGATATGGGGCTCACCAAGTCAGCTGGGAAGATTAAGTACCGCTATCACTAGTTAGTATCCTCCGTTGTGGAACCACATGCATCCAGTAAAGATGCAGCGCCCCCGACAAAAAGGGACGTTAGTACATGCTGAATAGTACTAGTATGAAAATCAAACACCTAATCATGAACTTGGAATTACAGCATAAACATGGTGAATCAGGGTGACAATAGAATAACATATATAGCCGTTAAAGCCAAAGAATTTTTATCAAGAGTTGTCCATATAACTAATAAATTTTAAGACGAGAACCTCTGTAACCATCTATAACCAAAGCGTCCTCGCCGCCTCACCCCAATGTATGCGGGTAAAGGCGTAACAACAATACCAATTCTTATACAAAGCGAACCTATCACCTTACCCCAATATGTGTGGGTGGAGGTGTAACCACAATACCAATTCCTACACAAATCGGCCCTGCCGTCTCATCCCAATATGTGCGGGTGGAAGTGTAACAACAACACCAATTACAATATCTACACAATTTGGCATATCAATTATCATATGTAACACGTCTTGGAATTGTAACATGTAGGTACATAATCTGTAGTTTAGGACACATCCTTAATCAGTAACACAACATAATAAGAGTCGTTGATCACGAATCGAACATATAATTTACCACAAAGCTTATTTGGAATGATCGACTAAAAAATAAAATCTTGGAATTTACAAGGGTGATGCTGGGGTTCAATTCTTAAAGAAGAGCTTAGCCATCATACCTCAATTGAGCCTCCTCAAACTCTAAAATATTTCGAACTCTTAGCAACTTCGATCTATTTTAGAAATATGGCAAATTGAGCCAAAATTAGGAAAGAGCTTATGATTCTAGCTCATCCGAGCATTTTATCAAACACTAGGTGGCCATTGTGATCTCAAGGTCCTCCTATGGTTGATTCCCCTATTTCATTACCCAAAACCTACCCAATTAGGCTCAACAATTATCCCATAGCCCTAGATAGTATATGCATGCATAATGAACCACTCCCATGCCCAAGAATTGTTTGGCTTGTTACCCATTTTCAATTAAATCTCGAAATTGAAGGCTAGGGAGTAGAATCTTACCTTTTGGTTGAAGACCTTGTGAGTCACCCTAGAGAAATATTCAAGGTTTGAGCAAATATTGATGAACAAAGGACTTAGAATTCCTCTTCTCCCTGTAGAACACCTTCCTCTCTCTCTAAAATGTAGATTTTTCTTTTAAATATGACCCCTAATAGTATTTTATGAAAAGGGAGGGATTTTAAAAACCCAAAAATGAAGATCCAAAACGAGATCCACGATTGTATGAAATGCTCCTGCAGGTCCGCGAAATGGGTTGCGAAATAGCCTTCCGGAACTGGGCTGGCTTGCCCCATTCTGCGGCCATTATGCGGTCCACATACCTGTTTTGCGGCCATAGAATCTCCCTCAACAAAATTTTCAAACTGGGTCTGCGATCAGTGTGCGGCTCGCAAAATCATTTTGCGGTCACATAATGGGCCGCAAAATGACATCCAAAAATGGCCCAAATTACTTCCTCACTCTGCGGCAATTCTGCGGCCCGATAGTGGTTCTACGACCGCATAATGAGCCGCAGAAATGCCCTATTCTTCCAAATATTTTCCTTCAACTCCCCAGCGCACCAAGGAACCCCGGTTTTCGGGATTCATGGCTCACAGGGTTTGAGCAGCTGTGCTAGGGTGCTATGTCAGCGTCATAGTTTTCTATCAGATTCAGTGAGTTATCCCGACATGTGCCTGCTTTGGTTGCTACAGTCAGAGATCGAGTCTCATATTTATCGAGGGGACCAACTATGGTATTAGATTTAGCATGACTCTAGAGTTGGAAACGAATAATCCATTTTAGCAGCTGCTGGAGATCGTCCGGAGGTTAAAGGGTATGTTAGGCCAAGAGGGAGGAGAGAGAGGCCAAGAGGCCTCGAGGTACTGAAAAAATAGTTGTGGCCACGTTGCAACTACAACCCGTTATGGTAGGGGATATGTGAGTCGTCCAGTTTATTCAACACTTCCGGTTACTAGCAGTGCTCCAGCTACTTCCAGATCTCAAGTTGCCAATTATGCACCTCCCTGTCCAGTGCACCTCCTGCATAGAGTACTTTCAGTGGTCAGTCCATCCAACCAGGTGATCACGTCCACAACACACCTCAATACGAGATATGACACGGTTCGTGTGCAGTAATAATTACTCAACTAGGAGTCGGGATCGAATCCATTGGAGTTATGATGAGAGTTAGGAGTATACATATGAAGCAAGCAAATGGGTTATCTAAGATTGCACTTCCACAACAAGGTTTTGTTTTCTATTTCTACAGTTACTCTAATGAATGAAAGATAAATAAAAATAGATTATAAATAAATATTTTAAAGGTTTTTTCAATTGGAATAAAGGCCTAGGGTTGTGACCATATCCTAGGTGTTTGCCTAATGGTATAAAGACGTTAATTCTTATTTTGTTTATTGGAGTGTCTTATAGCTCTCAACTCAACGTTACCCACTCAATACCTCTCAATTAGAGAGTGATTTTGCCAAATTTGACTTTCTCAAGTTCAAATGGGTATCAACCAAAACAGTTGATAAGATCTCAAGTCGGGTTATTACTATCTTTAGGTTGAACCCTTTAATTAGGTTAATCAATGTCTCAATTAACCCAATTCCTTGTTAGCTAAGTTATCCAAGCCTAGGTCACTCTTTGTCAAGTAGGGACTAAGTCAAATAGGCATGAATCAATGTTTGTAATCATTAATTTTGAAATTGAAGCATGAACTAAGCTAAATAATCAAGACCCAATCATAAACAAGCACTAAATTAGTTACCCATAAGGTTTACACACTAGGGTTGAGTTACAATCCTAGTAAAAGTCTAGCTACTCATAATGGAAATTGCAGAAATAGAGAAGAAAAGCTAATTAAACTCATCATGGAAGATTAAAATGATGAAATCTAATGTTAGAACACCAAAATATATAAATCTTTCTAAAGTAGTGAAGAAAAACAACTACAACAGCTTCAGATGTTCAAACTTGACCTAATTTTGTGAAACTCGTCTATTTATACAAGGCTGAAAACCTTAGATAAAATGCCCCACGGGAGATTCTATGGCCGCACAATTACATGTGTGGTCCGAAGATTTCTTCAGCTAGCAGGAAGTGGAGTTCTGCGACCGCACATTTCTGGATTGCGGCCGCGAGGCAATCTTCTGCGGCCGCACATTTTTGGACTGCGGCCGCATAATTCTTGTGCGGTCCGAAATTCACAAAGGCTCCTGGACTTGGTCTTTTTGCATACTCTCTAATCTTTGACTCTTAGCTCAGTTCTGCAGCCGCACAATTCATGTGCGGTCCACACATTGCTGAATGTTTTGCTAAATTTTTTTCTTGGTTTGCGACCGCATAAGGAATTCTGCAGTCCGCAATTTCTTCTGCGAATCGCACACTTGTGCTTCAACGCCCTTTATTTCCTTGTGCTTCGAAACTCTCCTTTTTTAGTTGGATTTCATCTCGGGAGACCAAACTTTCTGCATTCCTGCAATTTTGCACAATTTCATTTCGGGAACACAATTCAATACTTTCAGACTAAAAATTAGTTCCACCTATCAACTCCCCCAAACTTAAGTCTTTGTTTGTCCTCAAGTAAATAAATTAGTTCCACCTCCAAAAGTTAAGGGTCATTTCAGTGAGTCAAAGGTGAGCCATCGACATCAGTTGGGACCAACAATTACCCACACTACTCATGTATTATCGACAAGGTGACAATTTAATCATTCATGGCATATAGTTCTAATGTGAAATTTGAGATTCAAGAATTGAATTTACTCATCATGGACTCTTGATCTATCATGTAGGTCATGGTGGACTCCAAACTCTTCTTCCTCTACTTTCCATTTTCCAGGCTCACTTAAGAAATTTAGCACTCAATCCAACAATTTATAAAAGTTTCACTCATCTCTCTCAAGAGAATGTCACAAGTATGACTTCAAGTACCATAGGCTTGCCCCTCATGTAGTTCGCCACTAATGTAAGCTCGCTCGGCTTGAAATCAAGTAGGACTTCTTTCGGGATGTAATGAAGGCTTTTGGATAGGGTCAGATACAGTATAGGTGAGTGGTTACACCTTTCCTTAAGCAATCCATCTTTCATTTCCTGGCTCAAACTTTGCCAATCCTTAGAGGCACTTTCTTTTCATTGGGGACTAGAGAGACTTCACATAAATCTTTCTTGATCATTTCATTCTTTTTCTCCCTTTTCGATTTCTCCATGTTGGGGATCATTACCTCTTTTTGAATCCATTCAACCCTTCCACTTATTTGCTTTTTGCATTTTTCTTTCTGTTCTTTTCTTTTCTTGCCTTATCTTCTCTTAGAGATAATTTATTTTCTCTTTTTGTGCCTTGATACTTTTTTCAAGTTCCTCGTTTCTCCCCCAAACTTACGTTTTAATCCATTTATTTCACGAGAGTGTTAAGGAACGCTCGGGTGCCAATAGAGGGTCACAACCAAATGGGTAAATGATTGTAACATGGCTATCAAATGAGAAAGGGTAGAGGTTCAAAGGGCTTGACTAGGGATAATGACATTGGTTGGCAATAGAAAACTCAAACGGGCCAAAGAGAGCCTACAATCACTTTTCAAACCAAGCAAAACTTAGGATTTTGCCTTGGAACACATTCGGGGCAAGTTTTAGAACCCTTTCACGGATACTTGGACTAGAAACAATTCATCTCACCCTCACACAACCAGATTGTTAAATAGGACAGAGTCGAGGTCCCACAATGACCACATTCAAGTTTAAATATCACTATAGTCTAATTAAACCACTCGATGATTGCCAAAGTCAACACAAGAGTCACAAAGTTACTAACTAGAGCTATTTCCTTCAAATACCTTGTCTCTAACCATAAGCATGTAGTTAAGTGTGTTGGTACCAATTTAAGCATGGTTGACTCTTCGAGTATGACTTAATTAGGTCTTTTCATTCATTACTACTACTATTATTATTACCTAAACACATAAACATACTCATTTCCTTAAGAAGGTTGTCACGATATCCATCGTACGGATGAATCACTCGGTTCACACAACAACTACCTTTGGAAAGAACCATGACATTAAGAAAACCAAAGGCTTATTATCTACCAAAACATAAAAAGAAGCTACTAAATCACACAAAGAACTAATAAAGAAGCTAATACGCAAAAACTACTGAAGATAGAATGAATATACAAAATGAGAGAAAGAGAGAGAATATATACATAATAAAAAAAGAGAGAAAATAATATCAAGCTATTACAAGCCAAATGTCTCAGAATTTAATATAACCAATAAACTCTACCCCCTAAATAAAGATAAGCACTGTCCCAAATGCTTAACAAAATAAGAGTAAAAGATGAGAAAGAGTGAAGATAACTCCCTGTGGCTCCTTGGACATCTTTGTCCCCCCAGCAATGTCACCGCCCGCAGGCTCAGCAGACTGAATCTCATCATCCTCAACTCTAGGTGTGGCTGGGTTGGTGAACATCTGATGCACTGCTTTGGCAATGAGCAGCAAGGTCTGGCTCCTCAGACTGGCCAGCTGGTGCTGTTGTTGGCGCTGTAGGATCTGGGCCTGAATGGTGTGGGTCAATCAACATGTCAAAGGGGAGATCTCCGGATGTAGCAAGCCTGGTCACCTGTCTCCGGAGCTTGTCTATTGACTTCTTGTTGGCCTTCGACTTTTTCATCTTCTTTACTTCTTTTCCTAGCTCTTCGATCACTGAGCAGTTCTGTACCAAGGTAGCCATAATAGTGTTCCGGTTCTCTAGGATCTCTTTAATGTATCTTCAACTGTCATGGGAAATTGAGGTGCCTGAACATAAGCTTGCGCTACAACAGTACTGGATAAGTCATACAACTTTGCAGTTGTTGTCTACATCCAGTTGTTGAGACTCGCTAATACCTGGGAGACTCGTAGTGTAGAAAGTGGGGCAATAGGCATAGGCACTGGCTTCAAAGCCGAGGTGGAGTTGTGGTAGGAACTACAGTAGGGACTATAGATGATGGCGGAGGCATAGCTGCGGCACTGGAGGAAGGCTTAGCTGAAGTGGATGGAACATCAACTGCCTCAGCAGCTACCATAGCTGGTTCATCAAATTGGCCCACAGTGGTAGGAAGCTGAACTTTCTTCTTTGGATTGTTCGCATCCATCACTGAATACCAAATAAAAGGCTTATTCGGCCTCACCTTTGTGTCATAATCCCCGACTCTAACCTTATATCCGTGAGATATTCTGTAATAGTGTTGGGATATAGGTAGGACGAGTTATCTTGCCGAGCAATCACTGAGATGTTCACTGACATCACGACCCCCACATTAATAGGGTACCCAACCATAATAGAAGAAACCAAAACTCCTTGAGGAATCGGAAGGTAATTCTCATTCTGGCTCGGGTCCAGTCTGCTGCTTCCACCCTTTCGCCTCGAAACTCAGAGTGCTCTGGTGGATAGGAACCCCAACGGCAATCCATGGAGGTGGTGGCGCTGGTGCTGCTAGAATCTCTGCTAACTAAGGTCGGGATACGTCTTGCACTACTCCAAATATTCCTTTGGCTCAACATCTTCGAAGTCCAAGTACCTGTTGAGTGTATGTTGATCAAACATCACTTTTATGTTATGTAATTTAGTCATTTCCCCCCCTTTTTGATGTGAGACATATTTTCATAGAATTCCCTAACCAGGTACTCTTCGGCGTCCACTGCACTTTGAGTGAACCACATCCACCCCTTGCGTTCCCTGAATTGTCTCAACACTGTTGTGTTGTACCTCTCAAAATATTTCAATAGAAAATGTTGCTCGAGAGTTATCAACATCACTGGCTGCTAGGTAGAAAGCTGGTAAAGGCACCCAAGTTGATAAATCGATCCTCCTAAACCTTTTTCTTCTTCGACCTTTCAAGGCCGACATATATAGCATATCCCAATTTGCCATCATCGGGGATATCCTGAACTGGTGTACCTTGTTCCTCAGAGACAGGTGTAGCCAATGGCTCAAAAGCCTGACTAGCACTCTCTGAGTCCTCAGTTGGTATCTCCATTACGGCCTTGACTGTATGGTCGGCTGCTCCTGAATAGAGACTGAGTTGCCGTCTGATGCTTCCCTAGACGGGATATATGAGCTCGTCATGGAGAGATCTGCACATCTCCCTCTGCCGGTTGTAGCTTTCTTTATAATTGTCTTTTGTTTTCCAAGAGGTAAGGCACTCTTGCCTCGGCCCCGAGAAGGTTCACCCCTCCCTTTAGATGTGTCACGCCGTCCCCTAGATCGAACCATTGTTTGTATCAAGCAAAGGCGATTATTAGTTTCAATTCAATGTTCAAACATACTCAGGAGACATGCAAGTAAGATATAAACTAGAAGACATAGTGAGGGTGCACAGTCAAAGCATGCTTGCAAGAAACCAGATCTGTGGTCCGCACAATTTTCTTACGTTCGCAAGTTTGGACTTGCGGACCGCACAATTTTGTCTTGCAGCCGCAAAAGTGAAGTGTGGTCTGCACAATTTCACTTGTAGCCGCACCTCTAAATCCCAAAAAGTTCCAACTCTCTGATGATAGAGAATTGGCTGATGTGTGCCGCAACCTATTTTCTGCGGTCCGCACAATTAGACCTACGACTGCATATTTGAGTCAAAAAGTATTGACTCTCTAATGACAGTAAAAGGGATGTTTTTCGGTCGTGATGGGAATATGCGGTCCGCACGTTATATCTTGCGTTCGCAGATCCCTTCTTTCACTATGTTGCCCTAAAATCACAATCTGCGGACCGCACAATTTTGGGTGCGGCCGCAACATTCAAAAACTATGAATAGTCCAATTTTTTTTCTATCTAGGTTTTGCAATTTGTGCAAATTTTGACATGGAAACAACCTAGAGGCATCAAAATATGTTGACCTACTCCCCATAGAGCACGTATTAGTTAACCCATTACAGATTTACACCCACATGAATGCACAATTGAATTCTATTGAGAAATGGTCTAAAATGACTAAAAATCTACAGATTAAAGGAAAAGGATTAACAAGGAATTGAAGCATACCAGATGAATGAGTGTGATGAGTGATTGAACAAAGATTTTTTGTGTTTGGAAAGATAAATTCACCAAGAATTTTCAAGAGAGTGCTATTTTTGTGCTCAGAGAGTGAAAATCGTAACCCTTTCCCCTGCCCTTCTATTTGTAATTATGGTTTATGAAAAGGGAAGAAGGTCGAGTGCGGATGCACATTTTCATATGTGGTCCGCACTCTATTACCTGGGGAATTATCTTCAGCATCTCATCTACGGTCTGCTCAATTTTCTGTACTGCCGAAGATCTCATGTGCGGTCGCAGATTTCCCTTGCGGTTGCACATTGACCCCTTCTCTGACAGCTCAAACTTCAGAGAGTTTATTTTTTTTTTCTTTCTCATTTGTGCGGTCCACAAGATAATTGTGCGTCCACATTGCTCTTTTGCTACAACATTGCAAATTGTGCGGTCCGCGCTTCTTTCAACACGTAGCCACATTTTTGTCCATGGTTCCTATAAGTCACACTCATCCCTGTAGCAAATTTCAAATCAAGTTAGAACAAAAATAACACCTAACTACCAAAGGAAAAAGAAAAGAAACATGGGTTTCCTCCCAATAAGCGCCTAATTTGACGTCGCGGCACGACACAGAATACCATTAATTGAAATGAACGACCGCCACGACGTGGATATCTCCAACTTTTCCCAAGCAGTGCTTCACCTGGTACCATTGACTCAGAATAATTCATTTTTTTGTTCTTCAAGTCCAATTCACCAAAAGGTGTCACACCCACAATTTCAAAATGATCACTCCATTTAGACTTTATCTTCATGGGAAACATCCTCAACCTTGGGTTAAACAACAATACAAGATCTCCTACCTTGAATTCTTTGTTCCAAATGTATTTGACATGAAGATATTTCATCTTTTCTTTATACAAGGACAAACTTGCATAAGCATGGTACCGAAACTCCTCCAATTCATTCAAATGCGAAACCCCCAAGTTAGCGGCTACATCATAATCAAGATTGAACTTCTTTAGAGCCCACATGGCTTGTGCTCAAATTCCACTGGAAGGTGACAAGATTTCCTCAACACTAACCGGTATGGTGGCATTCCGATAGGTGTTTTGTAAGTCGTCCGATAAGCCCATAGTGCATCATCAAGGTTCTTGGCTCAAGTCATCCAATTAGCATTCACTATTTTAGACAAAATACTCTTTATCTCCCAGTTGGAAACTTCCACTTGACCGCTAGCTTGTAGATGATAGGGAGTTGTGACTTTACAAGTAACACCATACTTGCGAAGTAAAGTGTTGAAAGTCTTGTTGCGAAAATATGACCTTTCATCGCTTATAATTGCCCACGGAGTACCAAACCTTGTGAAAATATTATTCTTCAAGAACGCCACCACACTTCTCGCCTCATTGTTGGGTAGAGCAACGACCTCAACCCATTTGGACACATAATCCACCGCGACCAAGATGTAGATGTTTTCACAAGAACTCACAAAAGGACCTATGAAATCAATACCCCACACATCATAAATATTAATCTCCAAAATGGTAGTGAGAATCATTTCATTTTTCTTTGAGATTCCACCTGCCCGTTGACATTCATCACATCTTTTCACCAGGTCATTAACGTCCTTGTACAGAGTGGGCCAATAGAAACCTCAACTCAGCACTTTGGCTGTCGTTCTTTCTCCACCATGATGACCCCCGTATGGCGAAGAATGACAAGCCCCAAGAGTTTCCCCTTGCTCTTCTTCCAGTACACATCTTCTAATCACCCCATCCGTAAAAATCCGAAAGAGGTATGGTTCATCCCAATAATAATCTTGACAATCCGTTTGAGCTTCTTCCTTTGGTTTGAAGAGAACTCATCCGGGATGATTCCACACACAAGGAAATTTGCTAGATCCGTGAACCATGGCACATCTTTCATTGAAATAGCCAAGAGTTGCTCATCGCGGAATGAGTCATTGATTTCAAGGCCATCATGCAGCCTCCCCTCGTCCTCCAAACGAGACAAGTGGTCCGCCACTTGGTTTTCACTCCCTTTTTCTATCTTGGATGTCAATATCAAACTCTTGAAACAAAAGCCCCATCTCATCAATCGAGCTTTGGAGTCCTTCTTGCTCATAAGATAACGAAGCGTGCATGATCCGTGTGGACAATGACCTTTGCACCCAACTACACTATTACAAAGAAAGAGCTCTGTTCCATTGTATTTGCAATTGAGAAGTTCTGCCCATACTTGATGGGCACTATTCATGGTCATACTAGCATAGCATACTGGATGAAATTTTTTTTTAATGTGTTTCCCCAAAACAACCCCAACCGCTACGTCACTTGCATCACACATGAGTTCAAAGGGACACTCCAATTTGGAGCGGTGATGATGGGAGTAGTTGTCAACTTGAACTTCAACAATTCGAGATCTCCCATGAAATAATCTTTGAAGTGTAACTTAGCATCATTCTCAAGAAGCTTGCACAACGGGTTCACCACCTTAGAGAAATCTTTGATGAAACGCCGGTAAAAACCTGCGTGACCTAAGAAACTCCGCACACCCTTCACCGAAGTTGGAGGTGGAAGTTTAGAAATCACCTTAATATTTACCTTGTCAACTTCAATTCCATTCTTTGATAATATTTGCCCAAGTACAATGCCTTCCTCGGCCATGAAATGACACTTCTCCCAATTTAGCACCAAATTTGTTTCTTCACATCTTGCCAACACTTTATCAAAATTTGCAAGAAAATCATCAAAAAAATCTCCAACCACCAAGAAGTCGCCCATGAAAACTTCAAGGTAGTCCTCCACTATGTCCGTGAAAATGGCCATCATACACCTTTGAAAAGTCGCTGATGCATTACACATACCAAATGGCATCTGCTTGAAGGCGAAAGTACCATAGGAACATGTAAAGTTTGTTTTCTCTTGATCCTCTGGAGCAATAAGCATTTGGTTGTATCCTGAATACCCATCAAGAGAGCAAGAGAAAGCACGGTCGGACAATCTATCAAGTATTTTATCTAATAAAGGAAGTGGAAAATGATCCTTCCTTGTGAGTTTGTTCATCTTATGATAGCCCCTACACACCCTCCATATGGTTACCGTTCTTGTAGGAATCAACTCATTCTTGTCATTGGTGACCACCATCATGGCCCTCTTCTTCGGGACACATTGAATCGGAGAATTCCATGAACTATCAGAGATGGGGTAGACAACCCCGGCATGCAACCACTTGATAATTTCCTTTGTGACAACTTCTTGCATAGCCTCATTGAGTCTCCTTTGAAGTTCAATAGATGGTTTGTCGCCTTCCTCCAAGTTGGTATTACGCATGCAAAATATAGGTCTTATCTCCCGAATTGCCGCCAAATTCCACCTAATAGCCTTCTTCCTCTTTTGTAGCACCGCCAAAGTGGAGTCTACCTGCACGTTAGTCAAACAAGAGGAAATAATAACCGGTAACTTAGAACAAGGACCAAGAAATTCATGTTGAAGATGTGGAGTAAATGGATTCAAATCCAAGGTAGGAGGCTCTTCAATAGAGGGCTTTGTAGGAAGAGTTGTCCTATTTTCAAGATCCAAGGACAATTTTTGGGGTGCATAGTTGTACGACCCCATTCCTCGCAAAGAGTTCGCACATTCCATGAAGTCACCCATTTCGTCATCATCAAAGTTGATCAAGACAACCTCCAACATATCACCAACATCGACCATATCACTTGTTTCATCAATAATAATATCGGTCACCAAGTACACAAAAAGCACACCTCATTGCTATTTGATTGCCGCATAGACTTACACACATGGAAGGCCACTTTTTCATCACCAACTCGAAATGTAAGTTCTCCGGCTTCAACATCACAAAGAGCCTACCCGTAGCAAGTAAAGGTCTTCCAAGAATAATCGACACCTCATAATCAACTTCACAATCTAGAATGACAAAATCAACTGGAAGAATGAGTTTGTCAACACAAACCAAGACATCATCAATCACTCCCAAAGGTCTCTTCATAGTACAATCGGCCATTTGCAATCTCATAGAGAGGGGCCTTGGTTGCCCAATTCCCAAGGTCTTGAAAACCGAATAGGACATCAAATTGATACTTGTCCCAAGGTCACAAAGAAATTTTGCAAACTCGGCACTTCCAATGGTACAAGGAATCGTGAAAGCACCGGGATCCTTCAACTTAGGATCCATTGAGTGCACAATTTCACTCACTTTATGAGTGACTTTTATGGTTTCAAAATACATTGATTGCTTCTTTGTCACGAGATCCTTCATAAAATTTGCATAACCGGGCATTTTTTCCAAAGCTTCAACTAATGGCACATTGATTGAGAGACTCTTCATCATTTGAATGAACTTCTTGAATTTATTCTCGCCATTCCCTTGGAAAGTCTTTGAAGGTATGGAGGTGGAGGCTTAGGCAATGGTGCCTTAGCCTTTTACACTACTGGCTTCATTATGTCAATAATCCGAACTTCATTATTTGATTGCACCACATTGTTCGGGACCTCTTCTTCTTGTTCTACTTGCTAATCATCCACAAGATGCCTTTGACTTGAGGTGGGTGCATTCCCACCTCTTCCACTTATTGTAGTAACCATGGCATGCCACGTGTTGTTTCCCCTTTAGGACGAGAATTTAGAGCTTGAGAGATTTGGCTTATTTGAACTTCTAAGTTGCGTATTATTGTGGTATGTGAGGCAAGTTGGGCATCCGAATTGGCATTATTTTCCATAATTTGATTAAAAATATTCTCAATATGTTCCATCTCATTGTTTGAAGAACTTGGACCATGTAAGGATAAGGAGGTGTGTTGTTCGGTTGTCGATACATCGGGGGACTTTGAAAACACGATCCATGTTGCCTTGATTATTGTTCCATCCGCCTTGATTGTTACCCCTCCCCCCAATTTCCTTGATTATTGCCACTCCAATTTCCTTGATTGTTGTTGTTATGCCAATTCCCTTGATTGTTGGAATTCTGATTGCCTTGATTGTTTTAAGGTCGTCATTGTTGTTGGTTTGGGCCTTAGAAATTGTTTCTTTGCCCTTGAAAGTTGTTCACATATTGCACCTCCTCTTCTTGTTCATTGTATGAATCATCTTGATCAAAACCACTATCCTCTTGCACATAATTCTCCATTCGATTTTGCATTTGTGGACCCTTGGTCCTTCTTTTGTTTACCATCATGTTCACCCCTTCCATGGAATTGACTTGCTTAGGATGTTGCACTTGTTGAAATTGAGCCTTTGCTAGTTGATTCATAGTGGTATTCAATTCAGGAATGGCTTGCCCATAGTCATGCAACTCTTTGTGAATGTGGATCACGTTCGGATCACCTTGTGGAACATTAGCCCGGGATTTCCACGCCGATGATGTTTCCGCCATTTCATCCAAAATCTCACATGCCTCTACAGAAGGCGTAGTCATAAAGTTACCACCAACAAGTTGATTCACTACATATTGGTTGGTTGTGTTAATCCCGCGATAGAAGGTTTGTTGAATCATGTTTCCCGTCATATCGTTGTTAGGACATTCCTTGACCATTATTCTATACAGCTCCCAAATATGGTGTAGTGGTTCATTCGGCTCTTGCTTTAATGCCAAAATCTCATCTCGAAATGTATCCATGTGCCCCGGGGAGAAGAACTTAGAGATAAACATTTCCGCCAACTCATCCCAAGTGTGAATGAAATGGTTCGTCAAACATTCCAACAAATCTAAAGATTTCCCCCGTAGAAAGAAGGTAAAAAGCCTTAGCCTCAATCCATCCTCGGAGACATTTGCTTGTTTGCTCCCGCAACCTCTTCAAATATTTGTACGCATTTTGACTTAGAGCACCAGTTAAGAAACCTCGTTGCTCTAGCAAAGTAAGCATCACATTGGTGATTTGAAAGTTGCCCGCCCTAATACGGGGAGGGACTATTGCACTAGCATATCCTTCATTTAGTAACACTCGGTGTAGAGCCGCTTGTGGTGGAGGTGGGGGTGGAGCGGGAACATTTTCATGAGGCACTCGCCCTCTTCTATTGGCTTGAGGTTCAAGAGGAACCTCATCAACTTGCTCATCCTCGACGTCCACATCCCCCAAAGACAAATTTTTGAGCTCATTGTTCGCCATGGTTTTACCTACGACTTCTCAAACAAGTTAGTAACACGGAAGGAAAAAAAGAAATTCCAAAAACACACCCAAATATATAGTTAACACCATTTTAACTCCCCGACAACGGTGCCAAAAATTGATCACGTCCACAACACACCTCAATAAGAGATATGACACGGTCATATGCAATAATAATTACCCAACTAGGAGTCGGGATCTAATCCACCGGAAGTTCTGATGGGAGTTAGGAGTATATATTTGAAGCAAGCAAATGGGTTATCTAAGATTGAACTTCTACAACAAGGTTTTGTTTTCAATTTCCACTGTTACTCTAATGAATGCAAGACAAAAAATGATTATAAATAAATATTTTTGAGGTTTTTTTCAATTGGATTAAAGTCCTAGAGTTGTGACCATAACCTAGGTGTTTGCCTAATGGGATAAAGTCGCTAATGCTTATTTTGTTGATTGGGGTGTCTTATAACTCTTAAATCTACGTTACCTACTCAATACCTCACGGTCAGAGAGTTATTTTGCCCAATTTAGCTTTCTCAAATCCAAACAGGTCTCAACCAAAACAATTGATAAGAGTTAAAGTAGGGTTATTACTATCTCTAGGTTGAATCCTTTAATTAGGTTAATCAATCTCTCAATTAACCTAATTCCTTGTTAGCTAATTTATCCTAGACTAGGTATCTCTTTCTCAAGTAGAGACTAAGTCAAACAAGCATAAATCAATGTTTGCAACCATTGATTCTAAAATTGAAGCATGAACTAAGATAAATAATCAACACTCAATCATAAACAAGCACTACATTAGATACCCATAAGGTTTACACAGTAGAATTTGGTCAAACCCATAGTAAAAATCTAGCTACTCATAATGGAAATTGCACAAATAGAAGAACAAAAGCTAATTAAACTCATAATGGAAGATTAAAATGATGAAATATAATGTTTAAACACCAAAATAATGTAAAACTTTCTAAAGTAGTAAAGAGAAACGGCTATAACAGCTTCAAATGATCAAACTTGACCTAATTTTGTGAAACTCGTCTATTTATACAGGGCCAAAAATCTCGGACAAAAATGCCCCTCGAGAGGTTCTGCGGTCGCACAATTCCACGTGTCCGCGAATTTCTTCAGCTAGCAAAAAGTGGAGTTCTGCGGCCGCACATTTCTGGATTGCAGCCACGAGGCAATCTTCTGCGGCCGCACATTTCTAAACTGCGGCCGCACAATTCTTGTGCGTTCCATAATTCACAAAGGCTCCTGGACTTGGTATTTTTGAATACTCTCTGATCTTTGACTCATAGCCTAGGTCTGCGGCCGCACAATTCATGTGCGGTCTACATATTGTTGAAAATTTTGCTAAATTTTTCTTCTTGGTTTGCGCCCATAAAAGGAATTTTATGGACCGCAATCTCTTCTGCGGCTGAGAATTCTTCCTGCAGTCCATACATTTGTGCTTCTGCGCCTTTTATTGCCTTGTAATTCAGAACACTCTTTTTTAGTCAGATTTCATCACGGGAGACCAAACTTCCAGCATTCCTACAATTTTGCATAATTTCATTAGTTTCGAGAACACAATTCAATACTTACGAACTAAAACAAAAACTAAAAGGTGCTAATAAGTAGTCAAAATACCCACTTATCACTAGGCCAAGGTTAGTTTCAGCAGCCACGCCCACCGAGAGCTTGTTTTGAGTGTGGCGATACAAGACACATGGTGAGGGGTTGTCCTAGACTCAGGAGGGGTGCATCTCCACAAACTACACATGCTCAATGGATTCCACAGGGTCCATAGGGTTTACAGGCCATGGTTGCTGCTCTAGTTGCCGCCCCACCTACACCACCAACGAGTGGTGAAGGTCAAGCAGGTAGAGGTCGCCCTAGAAGGGGGGAGGCATGCTCATTTCTATGCTTTTCGGGGTAGGACGGAGGCTATCACTTCAAATGTAGTCATCACAGGTATTGCTACGGTCTGTTTCAGGGAATCCTCAGTTTTATTTGATCTTGCTCCACTTACTCATACGTGTCATCTTATTTTTCTTCGTATTTGGATCTACCTTGTGATTCTTTGAGCTCTCCTATATATGTGTTCACGCCTGTGGGAGATTCTATTATTATGGACAGTGTTTATCATTTATGTTTAGTTGTTATTAGTGGTTTTGAGAACAGGGTTGACCTATTATTACTCAATATGGTAGACTTTGATATGATCTTGGGCATGGACTGGTTATCGCCCTATCATGCTTTTCTGGATTGTCATGCCAAGACTGTGACACTAGTATACCAGGTTTGCCGCAGTTGGAGTGGAGGGGAATAGTGGATTAAATTCCTAGCAGGGTTGTGTCCTTTCTTAAGGCACATCGGATGATTGAGAAGGGGTGTGAGTCATATCTAGAATTTGTGAGAGATGTCAGTGCTGATAGTCATACCGTTGAGTCATTTCCAGTAGTGAGAGACTTCCCATATATTCCTAGTAGATCTTCCAGGTATGCCACCCGATAGAGATATCAATTTCGGTATTGAGTTGTCGTTGGGCACTCGGACCATTTCTATTCCACCATATCATATGGCACTAGCGGAGTTGAAGTATAAAGGAACAAGTACAAGAGTTTCTTGATAAGGATTTCATCCATCCGAGTGTTTCCCCGTGCTCCAAATCTGTTTGTGAAGAAGAAGGATGGTTCCATGCGAATGTGTATTGATTATCAACAATTGAACAAGGTTATAGTGAATAATAGGTACCCATTACCGCACATTGATGACTTATTTGACCAACTTCAGGGTGCTAGAGTTTTCTCGAAGATTGATTTGAGGTCAAGGTATCATCAGTTGAAAATTCAGGATCGGGATATTCTGAAGACTGCCTTCAGGACTCGGTATGGTCACTACGGTTCCTAGTGATATCATTTGGGCTGACATATGCCCCATCAACATTTATGCACCTGATGAACAATGTATTCCATCCATATATTGATTCTTTCATCATCGTATTCATTGATGAATTCTTGGTGTACTCTCGCAGTCGAGAGGATCATGTGCAGCATTTGAGTATAGTTCTCTAAGGTGAAGGAGTTGTATGAAAAGTTCTCAAAATGTGAATTCTGCCTTGATTTGGTGGAATTTTTGGTTCATGTGGTATCTAGTGAGAGGATCAAGGTAGATTCGAAGAAGATTGAGGCATTTCTGAGTTGGTCTAGACCATCTTCAGCTACTGAGATTCGAAGTTTACTTGGTTTGGTCGGATATTAAGCCGTTTTGTAGGGGGTTTCTCGCTCATAGTTGTACCTTTGACCAGATTGACCCATAAGGGTGCTCCATTCATGTGGTCGGACGAGTATGAGGAGAGCTTTTAGAAGCTCAATAATTCCCTCTTATTGGGATCATATACGATGTATTGTGATGCTTCGCGGATTGGTATTGGGTGTGTCTTGATGTAGGAGGGTAGGGTGATTGCTTATGCTTTGCGCCAGTTGAATCCCCATGAGAAGAACTACCACGTTCATGATCTAGAGTTGGCAGTTATAGTACACACATTAAAGATTTGGAGGAATTATCTCTATGATATGTGTTGCGAGGTATTTACAGATCATCGGAGTCTACAATACCTGTTTAAGCAAAAGAACTTGAATTTGAGGCAACAGAGGTGGTTAGAGCTGATGAAAGACTATGATATCCCTCCGGGAAGGCCAATATGGTGGACAATGCCTTAAGTAGAAAGGCAAAGAGTATGGGTAGCCTGCATATATCCCAGTTGGTGAGAGGCCATTAAATTAGATGTAAGGCGTTGGCCAATCAGTTTGTGAGATTGGATGTTTTGGAGCCCAGTCAGGTTCTAGCTTGCATGGTTTCACAATCTTCTTTGTATGAGCGCATCAGAGAGCGTCAATATGACGATCCCCATTTGCTTGTCCTTAAGGACACGGTGCAGCACGACGATGCCAAAGAGGTTTCTATTGGAGATGACAGGGTGTTGATGCAGGGCTGGATATGTATGCCCAATGTGGATGGGTTGCGTGAGTTGATACTTTAGGAGGCCCATAGTTTGCGGTACTCCATTCATCCAGGTGCCGCAAAGATATATCAGGATTTGAGGCAACATTATTGGTGGAGGAGAATGAATAAATATATAGTGGAGTATGTGGCTTAGTTCTTGAATTGTCAACAAGTGAAGCACGAGCATCAGAGATCGGGTGGTTTGCTTAAGAGAATTTAGATTCCCGAGTGAAAATAGAAGTGTGCTACCATGGATTTCGTTGTTGGGCCCACGAATTTGGAAGAAATTTGGTTCAGTTTGGGTGATTGTGGACTGGTTGACTGAGTCAACACATTTCATTTTTATGGTGACAACATATTCTTCATAGCAGCTGGCTCAGATCTATATCTGCGAGATTGTTCGACTTCATGGCATGCAGGTATCCATTATCTCTAATCAGGGCACGCAATTTATATAGCACTTCTAGAAGGTCGTGCAGAATGAGTTAGACACACGGGTTGAATTGAGTAAAACATTTGACCCCCAGACAGATGGTCAGTCCGAGCGCACCATTCAGATCATAGAGGATATGTTACGTGCTTGTGTTATGGATTTTGGAGGTTCTTGGGATCAGTTATTGCCTCTTGTAGAGTTTGCCTACAACAAAAACTACTAATCGAGTATTCATATGGCTCCTTATGAGTCCCTATATGGGAAGAAGTGCCGTTCTCTAGTTGATTAGTTTGAGCCGGGAGAGGCTAAGTTGTTAGGCAATTGATTTGGTTCGGGAGGCCTTGGAGAAAGTCAAGTTGAACACAGTTTAGGCAGAAGAGTTGTGATGATCGAAATGTTCGTGATGTAGCATTTATGGAGGGAGAGGAGGTATTTCTGCGGGTTTTACCCATGAAGGGTATGGTGAGGTACGGGAAGAAGGGCAAGTTGAGCCCTAGGTATATTGTTCTTTTTGAGATCCTTGAGAGAGTGTGGGAGGTGTCCTACAAGCTTGCATTACCACCCAACTTATCTATTGTTCACCCAATGTTCCATGTTTCCATGCTCCGAAAGTATCACGGTGATCCGTCCCATGTATTAGATTTCAGCTCAATCCAGTTGGGTAAGGACTTGACTTATGTCGAGGAGCCGGTAGCCATCTTGGACAGGAAGGTCCGAAAAGTGAGGTCAAAGAACATTGCTTCAATGAAGGTTCAATGGAAGGGTCAACCAATCAAGGGGACGACTTGGGAGACCGAGCATGATATGCGTAGCCATTATCCTCACCTTTTCAACACTTCAGGTATGTCTCTATACTCATTCGAGGACGATCATTTGTTTTAAGAGGGAGAGAATGTAACGACCAGACCGGTCATTTTGAGTATTTTAGCCCTGTTTCCCTATTTATTGTGTCATCCATGTTCAATTATGGTTATGTGACTTGTCGGGGTGGTTGAGTTGGTTTCGGGTGAGTTTCGGAGTGAATTGGGACACTTAGTCCCAAAGTGGGAGGCTCAAGTTGAAAGAGTTGACCGAAGTTTTACTTTTGTATAGTCGACTCCGGAATGGAGTTTGATGGTTCCACCAGCTTTGTATGATATTTTGGACTTAGGCGTACGTATAATGAATTGGAGGTCTGTAGATTGGTTTGATACTTTTTGGCGAAAGTTGGAAAGTTGAAGGTTTGGAAGATTGATAAATTTGACCGAGGGTTGACTTTATTGATATCGAGTTCGAATTATTATTTTCGGAAGTTGGTATAGGTCCATTGTGTCATTTGGGGCTAATGTGCAAAATTTGAGCTCATTCGGAGTTGATGCAATATTTTTCATCGTTAGTTTTGGAAGTTGAATGTTCATTGATTCAATATGTTTGAATGAAGGTGTGATTCATAGATTTGATATTGTTTGATGTGATTTTAGACATTGTTCAGATAGGGTCCCCGAGGCCTCGAGTGTGATTCAGATCAAGTCCGTCTCCATTTTGGACTTTGTTGGGCTATTGATTTTCTGTATCTGGTTTCCTCTTTCGCAATCACGGAGGTAGGGGCGCAATCGCGAAGAGTTGTTGTTGGCAGCTGTAATTTATTCATCACGTTCGTGTTAGGAAGCTCGCATGTGCGTAGATTTTTTAGGCTCAGGTCATCACGGACGCGATGAGGTTCACGTGGTCGCGTAGAGGAGTGGTCAGCTGGAGCATCAGGCTTTAAGTCTACGCGATCGCAAAGTTGTGCACACATTCGCGAAGAATCAGATCCGATAAGCCCTGTGTTCATGACTTGTCTTCGCGTTAGCGTAGACCATTTTGGAGGCAGTGATTATTTGTTCTTCACGATCACAATATGGGTCCCGCGATCGCAATGCACCATACCTGGGCAGCAGATTTAATAACTCAAATCGAGGGTTAGAGTTATTTTTTCATATTTTGAGTTGTAGAGCTCGCTTTTGGCGATTTTGGAGGGGATTTCACATCTTGGATCGGGCTAAGTATTTTTGACTCGGATTTATTAATTATTTGATTCCATCTTGGTTATTATCATTTATTTAGTGAATTAAAGTGAAAAATGGGGGATTTTTGTAAAACTTCCTAAAGTGGAAATTAGGGATTTAAAGGTCGATTTATGGTCGGAATTGGATAATTTTGGTATGGTTGGATTCGTTATTGAATGTGTTTTCAGATTTTGTAAGTTTAATTGATTGCGTGGTGCGGGATCGGGGTTGACTTTTTGAGTTAACCTTTTGATTTTATTGCAACTTTATGATCCGGAATTGTTTTCTATGGTTTGTATTTATGGTATTAAATTATTTTGGCTAGATTCGACCCGTTCGGAGTTGGATTTTTACGGGAGAGGCTTATTAGTGGGTTGATTTAACTTGTTTGGGGTAAGTATCTTGTCTAACTTTGGGGGGGGGGGGAGGAGGGACTACCCCTTAGGAATTGAGTGATTTGTATTGTTTAAGTTATGTGAAAGACGTGTATACGAGGTGACGAGTGTGTACACAGGTTTATGTGTGGTATATTGACCGGACTATACTCTTAGACTCTTTCATGCATTAAATTTGAAATTGTAATATCATGTTATATGTTCCATTGTTAAATTATTCTTACATGCTTTACTTAATGTTGTTATCACAAGCTCTATCCTTTATTGTCAAACATGATCTTATATGTTTTACTTGCCTTTGTTATCTCTCTTATTGTCATATTACCTCTTTTATTATCGAGTTATTCTTATTTGGAGTTATTATTTCATGATGCCCTTCTTGTTGAGTTATTCCATGTATTTAGATATAGATACTACTTCATACCGTCTCTTTTATTGTTAAGCTTACGTTGTACTTTTTAAAATAGAAATTGTTATTCCATCGAAGTACCTTCATTTTGAGTTATTGAAGTTGAAGATATGAAAGCTAATATAACCTTGAGGTTAAAGTTGTTTATTATTTAGATATCTTTCCTTGTTGAGAAATTCTCGTTCTTATTCTTATTATTGAGATTCTTGTTCATATTTTGGTTGAGTCGTGGGCTATTGTTGTGGAAACTTTTGTATTATTGATATTTGGTAAGTCGTGGCATATAGGCACTTGTGGTGCGAGTTGTTATTGTGTTGTGATATTGATGCGCATGTGGCAGCATAAGGATAGGGGTTAATGTGTATGTGGCGACATAAGGTGGGATTTATGTGCGTGTTGCTAGTAAGAGAATCACTTGAAGTTACGCGGTGACATAAGGTGGGCTAAAGTATGTTTTCAAAACTATCTAAATGTAAGGCTCACGTGGCGGTATAAGGAAAGATTGTGATTGTGAAATGAAGTTACGAGGCAGTACCTCAGTTGTGATACTTGTTTTTGTCCGCATTGTTTCCTTAATGTTCTTTCCACGTGTTCCCTCCTTGTTGCCTTTATTTCTTTAAATTCAATTATTAGCTTACCTTATTGTATTTCTTTTTTGTCACTATTTCTTCATTTTTATTATCATACTGAATTATACTTGTTCAATTTTTTTTTCTTATCCTATTAAGTGTCTTGACCTGGCTTCGTCACTACTCTACCGATGTTAAGCTTGATACTTAGTGGGTATCGTTGTGGTGTACTCATATGCTTCTGCACATTTTATGCAGATCCAGGTACCTCATCTCAGGCTAGCATCAGTGATTTGGCTATACATTCCGGAGACTCCAAGGTATACCTGCGTGGCGCTCGCAGGCCTCAGAGTCACCTTTAGTCATTACTTAGACTGTTGTTTATCTTGTACTCAGGCAGTGTTGTATTAGAGGTTTTTAGGCTATCTCTGTAGAGCTTATGACTCAGTTCCACCGGTTTTGGAAATCTTATTACAGAAGTTCTATTTTAGAGTTATTACCAGTTCTATCGAATTATCTTACTATCTAGTTGTTAAATTCTATTAAGTTATTCATGAGCATAAACTTACCTAGTCTTAGCGACTAGGTGTCATCGCGACTACTTTAGGTGAGATTTTGGGGTCATGACAGACCCGACATTAATTTGTATTGGATTCAGATTGTATTTTGTAGAATCCGAAATCCGATATTTCAATATGAAATATGCTAATTCCATCCAATCCAACAGATGCACGCCTCTAGTTCCACCATTTTGAATCCTAAGTAACTTGTTCCTTTTGTTGGGATCGAAATAACTCAAGTATCATGTGAAAGATAACAAAGTAAATCTTGAACGAAGTTAAATCACACAACAAAGAAAAATATATTAAAAGAGGTATACTACTTTAATATGATTTGGTCAATTAAACTATAGACAACTAAACTAAGATAAAAGAAAGAATAAAAACTTATGAGAGAATAATCTCCGCCTAAATAAGATTTTTAATGACTATATTGTGAATACCATTGTGTTGTCATGTGAAAACGAATGATGTATATTTTTTGGAAAAGTAAAATCCAATCCTGATAAATATTTGTCCTTAATTGAAAAAAATAACAAATTTCAATGGACGCAAAAAAAACTAGGTGATTTCTTCTTATATATTCAAGCTTTAGTTGGACAGAGTTACCTGATACCTGTTGATGGTGGGAGATAGCAGGTATCCCATGAAACTAGTCGAAGTGCGTGCAAGGTGGCTCGGATACTATGGAGTTGTTTAGTAGGGTACATATTAAAAAATATTGAATAGAGTTAGTAATGCTGTAATTAGTTATGCTAACATATTTCTTATCCATTGTTTGTTTTGATGTATTAAAGTATTGCACAATTTCTAAAAGAATTATTTGCTTATAAAAATGCCCTCAAAACCAGTCCATCACTCCGTCTTTTTAAAAGAAACATATGTTTAGGAATCTTTTTTATGAAAATTTTTTAAAAAATTATCTGATTAGTCTAACACCTTTCATTCTCAATATTAATTTTTTTTGTTATAAAAGCCAAACCCCACACTTTTTAAATAGAAAATTTTTAGATTTTCTTGAGTTAGCGACGACTTTATGACAATCATGGCAACAAACCTTAATGGAGGACAAAAATGGTCAGTTAGGCTACACAGAAGGCATTGAACTTTGAAAGAGGGTAAAAAGCTGAATTTGAGAAAATCAATTGAGAGGAAGGATTTGTTTTTTAAAAATGGTTGGTTGACGGGTGGGACTGTGGAAATAATGGAAAACTTCTATTCTTATATAGGATAAGTTCAAGAATATGTTGAGGTAGTTCTAGAATGAATTCTCAAAAATAATCTATGGCTATGGGCTAGTTTTATAAAATTCTTCAAAAAATTGAATCTTTTTTAGCTTTTTCTTTCTCAAATGATTTGTTTTTAGAAAATATACCACTAAGCAGGCTGTCTAGTGGCTAATATATACATAAAATTCCAAAATGGATCCAAAGCTTACAAGATGTCCAAACCAAAATAGAAGTTGCATGAAGCTACTAGCTACTAAAAAGATAAAAAAGTTAAAGTCTAATGAACTAGCTATTACAACAAAATAAGTTGAGTGCTTCCTTCTCATGTCAGTGTATGTGAATCCAATTTACAATGGTAAATACCAAGCATCACCTATCAAGCTCTCACTAGGCGCCAGGTTATATTGTCCATAGGCTAAAATGAATTACAAACATCTCCATCACAGAGTTGAAGCCAGCATAGTCTTCCAAGTGTAGCTACTATATGATCTCCATATGCAGTGTACTGAGTTTGTCCAAGTATTAATCATATGCGTATCATATAGTAGAATAACATGTAAAAGTACCTGGCTTTAGGCAATCTTTGCAAGGCAAAAGCCAGGCTGGGGCTGGCTTTAAGCAGGCCTTGCAAGGCAAAAGCCAGGCTGGGGCTGACTTTAAGCAGGCCTTGCAAGGCAAAAGGCAGGCTGGGGCTAGCTTTAGGATGGCCTTGCAAGGCAAAAGCCACGCTGAGGCTGGCTTTCGGCTGGTCTTGCAAGGCAAAAGCCAGGCTCGGGCTGGCTTTAGGCAGCCCTTGCAAGGCAAAGGCCAGGTTGGGGTTGGCTTTAAGCAGGACTTGCAAGGCAAAAGCCAGGCTTGAGGCATACTCAAGCGTTAGAAATTGTGCATTTTTGTGATCTTGTAAGCTCACATCCTTCCCTTCCAGAACCTTTAATGTCGATATCATTATAAACATTGCTAAACCATCCTCATATTGAGCATGAAACCATGCTAATACCACTGAGAAATGTTTCAACAATCTCCAGAGATACAACATAACAGGTTCAACCTTTTCCTTAATATTTGAACATATCAGAAGTAGAATAAATTGCACGATCCAATACCTGATTATCACATTGGTCCTGTACACTATCAAAGCACCCCCAGAATGAGCATATGACCATGCTAATATCACTAGAAATTACCTTAATAGCATACAGAGTGAGACATAAAAAAAACATGCAGGTATGTGCAGATTCCAATATTATGAAGCCGTCAGTCTGGGGCTATTCTCTTTGCTATTCTAACCCTAATGTTAGGAGTTTGAGACTTGTCTAAATTAATCAACCTCCTCCTTGCACTAGGCAGTTCAGGGAATGAGTGAAACTCAAATGTACCTGCAAAAGAGCCTTCTCTGAACACATGTTGAAAGATCACATTGAAGTTGCCCTTCATCTCTATAATTCTCTTTACATCATTTGCAATTACCCAAGGAGGAACCCATTTCCCTCCTATCACTAATGAATCTGTCTTCAATATGAGAGGGTGAAGATCATGCTCCATACAGTACTCCAATCCTTGAAGAATAACCTTAGCTTTAGACACCACGTTAGTTGTCACAGGTCTACTGCCCTTGCATACACCACATCACCTTCATCATTACTCACACAAAAGCCTAATGAGCTAGGACCAGAATTTCCTTTTCAGGCTCCATCAGTATTGCATTTATACCAACCACGAAAAGGAAGCTTCCATGTTACTCTTGTAGTGATCAGTATAGGTTTATATCCTTCAAAATATTAAATTATGTCTGGTCATAACAATGAAATATTAGGCATCCAAGCATACCTCACCCTTGTCAGTTGATGCAATGTCCTATTGATCTCGTGAATCACCCTATTTGTGGACACTGAACCCCTATGTTTACGTGCATTTCTTCTCTTCCAAAGTTTCCAAGTGATAATAGCTGGTACTGCTTGAAACAATGGCTTTAACTTTGGACAACATTGAGCATACCACCAATGCCTTATAACATGCTTCAATTGAATCAATGGCACAGTAAATCCAGCAGCCCTCATGAACAAGTTCCATACTTTAGATGCTGTAGGACTTTTGACAACTATATGCTCAATAGATTCCTCTTGGGGCTGCTGACAACACCAACACCTAAACATCACCATTTGCCCTTGCTTCCTCCACGTGTCATCATTTCTAAAATGATTTTGAGTTATAATTAAGAATATATTTTTTTTTTGAAAAACGAAACATTTTGACGAATATTTAAACCAAGCATTATTAGTTTGGAATACAGAGAAATATGTAACAAAAAAGAGAGAAGAAAAGTAAGAAATGGGGTCGTAGTGCATGTATAAAATAGCCAAGCATGAATATGATTTTTTTAAATGAGTTAGAGGTAGCCCTAACCTGTTTGTAATTGAGGAATCTTGAGGTAAGCTTGCCCATAAAGTTAGAATACATCGTTGATTTTTAAGGACAAATTTAGAATGTACTTACACAATTTCTCTATATATGTGCGTCTTTATATATACATGTTGTATGCAATAACCATGCATGCATATTACATGCATAGAAAGGAAATCAACATAGTTTTTTTTTCTCCCATAAAACGTCAATTAATCCTCTCTTCCCTTGCTAAATTAGAAGAACAGAGTGCCAGAATTATCGATTCTAACTTCTTCTATTATTTTTTCTTCAGAATAATTTTTACAAAATTCTGAAATTAAATGACGATGATATAATTTAAATCTTTCAGTTTGGAGAATGATAAAGAGTACTGAATTCTTTTCACAAAAATCAATATAATTTACTCTCAATGAATGAAAATGACGATATCTCTAAAACATGGGAAGTAATGGAAAGCTGCCAGCTTGGTTAGTTTTTTTACTAATAATAACTCATAATTTGTGATTGCTAAGTACACTAGACAATACTTAGTCAAGGGGTGCTCTTTTCGCATAACTAATTATAAATCAATTAAAAAAATATAATTAAAAAATAGCTGACAACTGAATTAAAACTTTTGAAATTGTTAATCAGATTAAGCTCTCTTATCTACATGCTGTGACATAACAACTTTCTTACGTTCGATTCGGGCACTTGATTAAATTTTTATTTTGTCAAATCAACACCTAAAGCCCCAACACATAATTTAATACGATTATTATAGCTCGATAAATATTGAGTTGCATCACGTATTTATATTAGAACTATAAAATTAAATCTTAGCAAGTAAAAACTAAAGTGAAAAAATATTTTGATTAATTTATTATATTAAGTGATAAATGTGTATAACAAATTATAAAGTACTTATCAACATTCATTAGTTTAGTGTAAATATGGTGTGAATATCCATAATTAGTATGACAAGACAAAAAGTAAAAAAAAAATAAAAAATGAAAGAAATAAGAGATATTATTAGTACCACTTGGCCTTGAATAGAGTTCCTGAGCCCCATGCTTTAAAATATTGAAACGGCGTAGGATATGACGATATGCGACAATCAGCATTGACACATGTTTCGTCCGTCTAACAACAAAAGGAAACCGTTATTATATGGAAAAATAGGTATGAACATAATATTGTAGAATTTAACTTCTATATATTAGTTTCTATAGTTTTTTTTTTTTTGCAATCAGATTATTTAAAATTTAAGCGACTTCATTAGAAAACGAGGTACGGTAATGTACAAGAAATTAAATGATGAATAGTCTGCTATACTAAGTACAATGATACCTGTAATGTAAAAATTAAACAAGATGTTGGTGTACATAAATTTAATCCACATAACTATACAACCGCCTAATTAATGCTTAAACATGAGTCGTTGTTTTCTATTAATTATTTTACATGCATTTACGTTGAACATGTTTAAGAATTTCGTTTTGAACTTGTCAAATGCATCTATTCATTTAATAAACTAATAGGAGATCCTTATCATAAATTTAACCTAGGTTGATGATCATGAATCCTAGTACAAGTTGTAGACAATAAATTTGCGTAGGGAAAAATAAAATTAAGACCGAAAAATATTGTAACAATCTTAGTATTTTATTTTAAACAATATTAGTGTTATAATCTCTATGGTTTCTCTGATTCAACTTTTTCAATATAACTTCAAGGACCTTTGAGCTTGATGTTGAATTTGAATCTAATTTATCCATCGTGAACGCTTTGATGGTTGCCACGAGTTCTATCACGAACAAGTAGCCTTGATCTTGAATGCCATGTATTTGATTTGACTTCGTTCTTGATCTTGAATACTTGAAATTTGTGTTGAAGTGCTTGAATGCTTGAACACTTGCAGTTTGCAGAGAATTGTGGCCTTTGGTCTACAAACTCACTTGTGTCTTCTTGTTATAACTTCTAATCTCTTTTCTGAGTTATGAAGATCCATATTTATAGTTGTGGAGGTGAAGAATTATGATGAGAAAAAATACTTCCCGACCAATCAGATTGAAGAGTGACAAGGCTGCATTTGATTGGCCAAAACATGTCACTTGCACATGTGGTACGGTTTCGTTGGCCTTTTGATTTGACTTGGCATGCCTTGTCATTTTGACACGTGGCATGATCATATTTGCTCTTTCGTTTGACTTGGTGCACCACGTCATTTGAGACATGACACCAAATTGGGCTCCTAGGAAGATGACATATTGGGCCTAATGAAGTGAGTTCATCATTTGTAGCACAATTAAATGGGCTAGCCAAGTCAATAGTCATTGGACTAAAGTAATTAATCCAATTATTGTCACGACCCAAAATCCAACTAGTCGCGATGACACCTAACCAAATCCGCTAGGTAAGGCAATTAACAACAATCCAATTCCAATGAGATTTACTGAGAAAGATAAATGATGAAATAACTACTTTTATACAACTCCCCAAAGACTAGCAGTATAAGTCATGAGCCACTAAGACTTAGATTTACAAAATTAAAATGAAATAAATAATACATATGTTTGAAATGTACATGAACAAAATTCAAATCTAAAGCTACCAAGGACAAGTGATAGCCATAACTGGAACGCAGGAACATCTTCGATGCCAGCCCTCGCCATGCACAGCAGCATCAACACCAAGATCAACACGCAAGGTGCAGAAGTGTAGTATTAGTACAACCGACCCCATGTACTCAATAAGTATCCTAACTAACCTCGGCGAGGTACAAGAAGCAAAATCTATAAATGATACTCACCAACGCTAGTACAATTCATAATTTCAACAAGTATAGAATAAATATATGATCAATCAGGAAAATCTCAGGCAAAACCACTGTAATGCTCACAATTTTTGTTTAAAATATTTTGCTTAGCAACAATCCAGCATATAAGGAAGTTATGCAAGTAATTAAGGTAAGCAATCAAGGAAAATTTCAAGTAAAGATAAAATGCAATAACCAAATATCAGTATGTTGCGGTGCGCAACCTGATCTAATAATAGTAACCAGTTCTCTCGGATCTCACATCAACTAGAAACCCGTCGATTTCACACAATACGCGTGTACAACATCACGAGAGAAACATGAGAGAATGACCCTAGGAGGATGGAGCCTTATCCATACTCAAGCACAACCAATTCAACGTGCTACCAGCCCGGCGTAGTCACAAGCTCAATATCATAATCCCCCCGGCGTGGTCACAGGCTCAATGTGATAGATCCGTCCGACGTGGCCACAGGCTATATCACAATCCGCCGGCATGGTCACAAGCATATCATCACAATCTGCCCGGCATGGTCACATGCATATAAACACAATCCGCCCGACGTGACCACAAGTATAACAACATAATTCACCTGGCGTGGTCACACACATAACAACACAATCTGTCTGGCGTGGTCACAATATCCAGTCCAATCATATCACACAAGAGCAAATAAACAAGAATACATGTATGTGATGAATGAATAACAAATCTCTTGCTTATGGACCGGTATAAATGACATGCTAAAGTGTAGGCATGTCCAAAGTGTGCTATCATAACTCAAATCGATAATTTTATCATAAAATAGTATTTATCAAGTTTATTTAGGGATTAAACTTCTATGTAACCTCAAACATGGTTCAAATAGTTCACACAATGTTGAAAATATGAGAAACATCATACCTTAAAGCTTAACATTCAATTCTAGGCTTATCATGGCCTAAGCACAACCCAAGCATGGATAAACACCCATGGTGTTAGTACATGGGTTAAAACCTTACACAGATACTTACCTCAAACAAGTCAAAATAATTACCGAGCAAGCCAAACAACACTCCAGGAATGTCGTCCCGAGCGTATCAACCTCCGAACGGCTCGAAACTAGCTAAAAGAAACTCAAAACATCGAATAATGCACAAAGAAACAATCTCAAATGATAAAGGTCGAATTTTTACTCATATACTCAAAGTCAACCAAAAATTCAAACCCAGGCCCGCATCTCGGAACCCGATAAAACTCACTAAATTCGACAACCCATTCAATTACGAGTCCAACCATACTAATTTTACTCAAATCCGACTCCGAATCAATGTTCAAAACTCAAAAATTCGCTTTAGGAAAATTTAGACAAAACTCTCAATTTCTCTTTAAAATTCATAACCAAATGAAAAAATCGAAGATAGATTCACGTAATATAAGCAAAATCGAGTATAGAACACTTAATGCAATCCATGAGACGAAAATTTATTCCAAAATCGCCCAAATCCGAGCTCTCAATCTCAAAATATGATAAAATGAACCAACTCTCGAATTAATATTATTTTGCCCAGACCTTTTCACATATGCAATAAATGAGCCGCTTCTGGTTCAAGACATCTATTTATGCGGAAACAACTGAAAATCGATCCTCGCACCTGTGAATAAAATATCCGCTTCTGCGACATCGCAGGTGCAAGCCATCATCCGCTCCTACCCACATCCTCGCTTCTGCGTTCCAGACAACCGCTCTTGCGCTTCCGCAAATGCGCTCACAGTTCCGCTTCTACGATCTTGCCTCACTCAACCTTTTCCCACTTTTGCGACCATTAGTTCACATCTGCGACCTCGCATCTGCGTCCATTCTTCCGCAAATGCTGAAACACCAGCACCAGACCCCCTTCAACCATGCAACATGAAGCAAATTGAACCGAACCACGTCCGAAACTCACCCGTGCCAGTCGGGACCCCGTCCGAATATACCAACCAGTTTCGTAACATAAAACGGACTTACTCGAGACTCAAATCACGCATAACAACATCGAAACGATAAATCGCACTTCAAATCAAACTTAATGAAATTTTGAAGTTTCAACTTCCAAAACTCGTACCGAACCATATCAAATCAATCTGCAATGACCTTAAATTTTGCACACAAGTTACAAGTGATATAACTAAGCTATTCCAATTTCCGGAATCATAATCCGAACCCGATATCATCAAAGTCAACTCTCGGTCAATCTTATGAACATTCCAAACCTTCAAATTTTTAACTTTCGCCAATTATTGCCGAAACCTTATAGAAATATCCAAATGCAAATCTGGTCATACGTTCAAGTCCAAAATTACCATCCGCTCCTATCACAACCACCAGAACTCCGATCCGAGATCTAATGCTCAAAAGTCAAATTTGATCAACTCTTCCAACTTAAAGCTTCCTAGTCGAGAATCATTCTTCCAAATCAATTTTGAATCACCTGAAAACCAAAATCGACGATACACACAAGTCATAATATATCATACGAAGCTACTCATGCCCACAAACAATCGAGCGAACTGCAAATTCTCAAAACGAGCGGTCAAGTCATTATAATTATATTAGCACACAACATTTATTTGGACTACATTTAGAACCCATAAACCACCGAACGAAGTGCAAATGCTCAATATGACTGGTCAGATCATTATAATTATATTAGCCCATAACATTTATTTGGACTAATATAGTCCAAAGAATTTTATTGAGTTTAATATCAATAAATTTTGCATGCCTACACAAATCATAACGTCGAGGATTCAAATACCAAAACTTAAATACACATCTTAATTGATTTCTAATGCCTTAGCTCATTGGTTTTCATCCTACTAAAGTAACTAGAACTTACGGTATTTAAATTCTGAATTTGTCGTTGAATTTGACGTAAAACAAAATCTATAATGCTAACAGTCTCATATTAAAGTGTGGATAAAGTAACTGGTCTCCTTATACGATTGTGGATAATTCTTACCTTATAAACTAATTTTTGCTGTTGAGTTTGACTTAATATCCATTTCTTATCATGTCGGATCCATCTTAATTCTTGATTTACCCGTTGGACAATCCTTGAGTGTTAGTAATCTCACATTCATAGGCGAGCAAGGATGCAAAACTTATGAATTTAAAATTCTAGTCATTTAAAGGAAATGAATTCTAAAGTAATAATTTATACATAATTAATTTCTTAAGTCAAATATAGGGCTGAACCAAAGTTATTGGGTTCGTCCAAACCCGCAATTTAAAGACTAGCTCCACTCATACTCACATTGGATGATGATGGAGTAATAAATTGGTTCCTTATACGATCTTGGACGATACTCACTTCATGAGCTAATTTACTTATATATAATATCGAAAAAATTAGCATCAATTAAAAAAAATTGTGCTATTTGTAAATTATGCCCCTTTATAATTTTGAATTTAAGAAAATAACCTTTTTAGATCTCTTATGTGTAAAAGTTACTCCCATGTAAAAAAAATAAAATAAAGTCATAAAACTAATATAAATTTGTACCGAGTCAAAAAATCAATTGACTCGTTAAAATTCCATGAGTAAACCAGTTTCCTGAAAATTACAGATCTCTTGATAGACTAATGTCAAATTAAAATATTAATTTATATATAAAAAAAATAAAAGACTGAAGAAGTCATAACGGCCGTTTGAAAGCTAATTCGTATCTGTTGACAGTTGCACCCTGACCCTTAAGTGCTTCTAAAAAACTAAAGAAGATTCCTTCCAGCTCTCTAATTAAAATATTTCTCGAGGTCCATTCACCTACATTTCATCCCATCTTAATCAATATACGCCTCCAGTTTTTCCAAGATATAGATTCCGGTGATCTTTCCATCTGTCTACTTTTGAATATATATTGGTTAAAATATTCAAACGTGTAACTCGGGTTACAGCTCAAACAAATTTATTTATGCAATATGTTATTATTAGTATGCATCGAGTGAGGGGCTGAATGGGGTCATTTGAATCCCTTTTATAGATGTTCAAAATTACACGGTATATATAAAGTTAATATTTTATGTATACGTATTAGATGCTGAATCTCATTAATATTTTATATATTTATTTATTTATATTTTTAAAATTCCCTCAATGAAAATCCTGCGTATGATACTGAGAGACGTCTTAAGCACATGTGTGACCTAAAAACAAAATTAAATGTGAGACCTAAAATTCTACATATCTATTTTTTTTATTACCTTTTATACGAAAAACTCTACTTTTACCTACAATATTTTTTGCCGTTTATTTTTTGAATATTATCCACGCATCGCACGGGTATGTATACTAGTAGGATTTATATGATAGGACAAATGTAATTATTTGGATCCTGAGATTAGACTTAAGAGTAGTGATGGAGCCCAGCCCAATCACATAGTGAATCAATAGGCCCAAAGTTGTTGTATTTCCAACCCAACAGAAGATAACTGACCGAAATTATGTTATATCCTGTTGTTACATGGTCGCCCAGAACTATGAAATTTAACAAATTTGTACGATAATCTTCTCAAAAGATTTAGTGAATTCATCAAATTCATTTTAATTGACAACCCATTCTCTCCTGCAACCAGATTCCATGTACAGTCGGAACAACAAAGAATGCCTACATTGCGTTTTTATTCTTGTGCTTCAGTAAATATAAACGGATCGAGAGGTCAATTTTTCCCTTGCCCCCGAATATGAAAAATATGTTCTTATAAAATCCAGGCCACTATAAGAAGATATTAATTCTTTTATCTCCAAACTACTCTTATTGTTTTAATTAATGAAATGTTAATTAAGTGATATTTGAAGAGAATTAAGATGAATCCTCTGATGACTAAGCCTACAAAATGACGTTTTTGAGGAGTGTGCACAAATTTTAAAAGATGTAGATTATAATTATATAGACCAAATTAAAGTAGTGCAATGACAATGAAATTACCAATATATTAGCTGGACAAACATATTAAGGCCCAAGTATCTCATTAATGCACCTTGACTTTGTCAACTACCAGGCTTAGTCAATAATTAGTCCAATTAATCCAAATATGAAAGAACTTTCTGGACAGCGAAGACAGTAGTAGTAGTTCTTGCCCATTCTTGAACACCACATTCAATAGGGTGAAATTAATTTGTAGCATAACTAATTTTCTATCCCAATCATAATTAATATGCTTGTTCAAGCACCAATACAATGTTAATTAAAGTAAAGTGTGATAGAGAGCGCTTTCTTCTTTAATGAATTGAAATTAGTCAAGGTTAATTTCAATATGGGTACCGAACATTAGGTGGAAAACATAAAAAGTTAACTATTTATACCGGTGAAATTATATATTAACCTAAAAAATTGTAATACAAGTACTTAATCTTCAGTATATGCTTATAACATAAGTGTGTTTACCTCGAAATACGAGTAACAATTAAACTTATAATGGAGTTTTAAGGATACGTGATCTGATTCAATATCAATGAATTGAATGATTAGGATAAATCAAACCAGTGTCGTTGCAAGTTATCGACCTCAATTTGGAACATGCTCGAGGTTAAGCGCTAAGAACAGTAAGAACAATAAGAATAGTAGTAAAATGTAAGCAAGTAAAAGAGCAACATGTTGTTATTTCTTAGCAAGTGTCTCTTACAAATGAACATGGTTCCTCTTTATATAGTAGAAGAATCCTAAATAAGGTTTAGTTGTAATTTCGGAAGTAAAATCTATGATTGATGTTAATGACCGTCGACGGTTCCGTCACTCCCGAGATTCCTGCCGAGACTTGTGGTCGATCGCTGATATCTCGCTATTCTGTTGCTTGATGTCGGTCATACCCGATCTCGATCCTTCAGTCTTCGTGTCTTCGAGCTCGAGCTCGCTTCGACATGTGCTTACTCTCGAGGCAGACCCTCGAGACCATAAAATCGGACGTGCTCGATGTTAACCGTATACAGATAGTCCCCGCGTTTCTTAGAGTGAAATGATAAGAAACGATGTGAGCCTCAATTCCTCTGCACCTCGATCATGACGTCGACTTTATGACGTAAGCGATGGATGTGACCGAAACGTCCCCTCGGTTCGGTTCCCCAAAACCATCAATGCATGTCAGTCGCCTGTCGTCCACTAGTGCCACCGAACCGTCGCCAAAAGCCTATAAATATTACTTCCTTTGTTGATTCAAACTTTACTTTGCTTTGATTAAAAACCCTCAACTCCCCAATCATTCTTATCTTTCTTTCATCGCCGCCAGTTATGCCACCGTCGTTCTTACCGGAGCCACCAATTTTACACCTTTCTTCTACTTCCTTCGCATATACAAATGGCAAAAACCTCCAAAACTGTGTCGCAAAAGGAAAAGGTTTCATCTTCCTCCTCCCGGTCGGTCGGTGACAAAACGCCGGCAGAGCCGGCACCCCATGAGTATGTTCTAGGCCCATGAGTTCTGAAATCTGACTTCAAAGTCGAGAACCCCTCATCGGTACTGGGCTGATGCGAACACATGAGAGCATCACCACACACGTGAGGAGGTTCTTAAGTGTTTACACTTAACCCTTCACACTGGGTCTCGTCGATCCCATGATTTTCGACTTCTGCAGAAGGTACGAAGTCACCCTCGGTCAGATCCACCCTTCATTATAGTGCATAGTAATCATGCTGCGCTTTTTCTCCAACGAGGCCGGGGGTTGGAGTTTACTCTGAATCACCTTATACGGTTGTACCAACCTCGACTCTATTGAAGGCTAATTAAGCTTCAATGTCGAGCAACAAAGACTTTATTCTCGAGCATCGACGAGGATAAAGATCGAGGTTGGATGAGCCGATTCATACGGGTGAGGACCTGTGATATAATACAGAAGGAGAAAATGCCATTCCCTGAATAATGGAACCTCGATGGTAAGTGAATCTTTATATATCGTTTTCTACGTTCCTTTTAATTTTACCTCATATTTCCTTTTAACATGCAGCTGTCTCTTGGATGCCTCAAGCGGTACCTGATATCGAAGATTGGATCCAAAAGCTTTCCTCCACTTCTACTCACACCAATCGAGCATGGAGGGATTTGGCAAAGGGCAGGTGGGAGGCCAAGAACCATGGTAAGAATCTCTCCTTATGTATTCTGAAATAACTTCACACTTCATTCATTACTGATTTTCCTATATGTAGGTCGAAACAAAGATGCCATTCTGAGGCCCTCAAGTGAAGAAGGAGAAGCTAAGTCCCCGGCTCCGAGGCCAGAAAAGGATACGAAGAGAAAGGACACCTCGTAGTCCTAGGTCTCCAAACCCAAACCTCGAAGGGTGAGGAGGAAAACAGTCGCTCTCTCGACGGACCCAGTCCGAAAGTTGAGAGATGAGGACGAGGAAGAAGAGGAAGATACTTCAGCGCTAAAGGCCCGTCCCAGGAAGGCCATTGAAATCGCCACTCTTTCCGAGTTGCCACCCGCTGCAGCTAAGCCTCGTGTCGAGGAAGATTTGAAGAAGAGTTCGGGCATGGATCCCAAATCTCCATAGGTCGAGATTGTTTCTAGATAAACAACTTCTACACCGGGCGGGGCCGGTTCTAAAACACAAAAAAATCAGACAGAGCACCCCGAGCAACTCGCTCGGGGCCATGACAATAGCTCAACTGCCTTCGGTGCCGATTTTTTCCGAAGAAGAAATAAGGGAGGCCCGAGGGCTGAAGACTCCCGATATTGGCGGAGGCTCTATCGTAGGTGATCCCTTTCGAGATTTCTTCGTGGGGGTCGATGATGCCTCTGACATTAATGATGCTTCGATCCTTATGGGGGAAGCCCAACATCTCTTTTCTCAGTTAAGTACCAATCGCTTTTCGGTTTCTTTTCTTCGCCTTTTTCTTTACAAATCTAACTTGTGTTTTCTTCCTTGTGTAGGACTCTGCTAAATTCCGAGCTGACCTTGCTCAGTGGGAGGCCGAACTTCAGAAGGTCTCAGAAGAGAGAAATGCCCTGAAGATACTTTGTGTCCAGAAGGACGAGATTATAAAGGACCTTCGAGCGGACCTGGCCAAGACTCGTGAACAGGAGGCCGAATTAGACAAGCAGGTAACCACCCTTATGATGAAGTATGGGATCAATTCGACTGTGGAAGCTAACACTTCGCTGTCTCAGATGAAACAGAAGGTAGAGAGGATCGAGTTGTTCCGAGCTGAGGTTGATCAGGTCAAGGCCGATTGTGATCAGGGAAAGGGAACATGGACCGCCTAGCTGCGAAAAAGGAAGCAACCTTGGCCAAACTATCTTCAACTGAGGCCCAACTTCGAAACCTTAAGGAGAAAATCTCGGCCCAGACTAAGAGGGTCGAGGAACTTGAAACCGGGCTTGCTGAGGCCAAGGCAGAAATCGAGTAGTCCAAGGTCATGGCGCACAAGTCCATCGCCATGTACCCGACTAACGTCGAGGTTGTTCAAATACATCTCAGAGTTTTGACCTTTCCGAGGAAATTTCTAGGGCCAAAGAACTTGAAGCCGAAGCTAGGCTACTCGTACCCTCCGATGATGAGGTTGATGACAAAGAGGGCAGTCGAGGCAGATCCGATGGGGGCCTGAAGAAGAAATTGATCCTGAAGAAGCTGAAGTCAATCCTGAGGGGGCTAGCCCCAATCGTAGTTAGATTTTAATTTCTCTTCTCTTTGTAAGGCCTTGACTGGCCTCTTGTACATGTTTTTTGATCTATAATAGAGAAACCTTTCTTCGAATGCCTTTACATGCTTTTTGTCTTTATTGAAAATGTTGAAAATTATTATTGCTATGGTCTTACTAAATTTAACTCGAAGCCAAAGTAAACCCTTAGGTTTTTCGTTTATGCGATGGTAAGTCCCCGAGTTCGCAACTTTGTTCGAGACTTATCTCAGGGGTGGCTTGATCGAACCCATAGATGTATTATTTTCATAACCAAGTTCGAATGAATCTTGAACTTAGGATAAAGTAAACCCTTAGGTTTTCATCAAATGATGGGTGAGTATTGGGCTTACAACAATATACCCCTTAGGAGTTTTGACGAATCCTCGAGCTTTATTTGAGCTCGGAATAGCGGAACCCTTGGGTCCGAATCGAGTGAGAATGAAGTCTCGAACTCTAATTGTATTGTCCCTTAGGCTCTTTAGATTGGCCCTTTGGCTCTTTATATGGACCGATCCAGCCTCCAAAAATGGCTATTATTTTCCCCTTTTCGGCTAAAAGACTTGGTGAAAATTTCTTTATGCTTTAACATCCCATTGCGTTTTTCGAGGGTCGATGATCGGAACCCTATCTTTTTTTGTGTCTTAACGTGTTTGTGTTAAGATAATTCTATGCCCCTTGAGGTTTTTTTGACGGTCGATATTATTGAATCCTTTTAATTATTCGAGGGCTGATTTTATCGAAGCCCTTTTTTATTTTCTTTGCCGAGGGTAGCCTTATTTAACAAGTTTTCCAAAGTATTTGAAGGCCTTTTGTTTATATCGGAAGTCGGATGTCTCCGAGCCGTGTTATTTTGGCTGTAGCCTTTAATGTGGCTGTAGCCTTTGAGTATGTCTTTTGGACTTATTTCCCGATAACATTTCGAACTTGTTAGTCCCCGAGTATGGTGGCCTTGGCCTATATATCGAGGGTTGCCTCTTCGAGGTTATATGATTTCGAACTTAGATAGCTCGAGTGTGCAGTCCTTGAGTGTTCGCAGTATTCTTGTACTTGGTTCCTGATCCATTTTTCACAAGTGTTAGTTTTGCATAATAGATCAGAATCATAATTACACGATTCGTATAGTAGAAAATTTACTTTGAAACACGAGATGTTCTAGAAAAGAGAATGCTTCTTATAATAATTCATACGTGCATATATGTTTTATAGTCGGGACTCGGCTAATCTATATGGACACGGTTCATTCAAGCGTTTGGCCCATTACAAAATTTACAAAAAATTTTCCTATCGAGACCCATTTACACGAGGTAAATTTCTCGAACACATAACATCCGAGGGTGATTCCCCCCAGTATTCGAGGTTGATTGCAAAGAAGCCTTGGATACTGTTGAATTATCCTCAGGTAGCACATAATTGTTGCCTCGTTAAAAACCTTGCCGGAAAAACCCATTTGGGATAAAAATTGATCTAAGGGAACAAGAGCACAACGCGTACTTTAAAACTTGAGGTCTCGATATCTTAGGTCGAACTCCTGCAATGAGTTAGTTTCAAATATTTAAGTAAATGAAAGAAAAGGGGAAGTCATACCTTAACAATAGTATCACTTAAGAAGTGATATATTCTAGTTAGTCGACAGCGGTTCGCCGCTCATTGTTCCGAGTTTGTAAGATCCTTTCCCTACTATGTCAAGGATTTGGTAGGGTCCTTCCTTGTTAGGACCGAGTTTCCCTTCATTAGGGTCTCGAGTGTTGATGGTGACTTTTCTTAGGGCTAATTCCCCTATTTTGAAGTATCGAAGGTTGGTTCTTCTGTTGTAGTATCTCTCGATTCGTTGCTTTTGTGAAACCATTCGAACGAGCGCAACTTCTTATTTTTCATCTAATAACTCGAGGCTGATATTCATAGCCTCGTGGTTTGATTCCTCTGTTACATGTTAGAAACTGGCGCTGGGCTCTCCGACCTTGACCGGTATCAAGTCTTTGAAACCGTATACTAAGGAAAATGGAGTTTCTCCTGTATTGGACTTCGACGTTGTCCGATATACCCATAGGATCTCGGGAAATTTTTCCCTCCACTTTCCTTTGGCTTCGTTTAGCCTTTTCTTCAAGATTCATATGCTTGGTGAGGAAGAGGGTAAATCACGAAGGGTGATGTCGTGCCATTGTTTATATTCATTATCATGTGAGGAAGAGTGTAAAGCACGAAGGGTGATGCCGTGCCATTAGATTTATACTTTTCTACTTTTGTATCATTGCAAGTTCATGGCACGATGGGTGTTTCTGTGCGGGTGAGGATGAGGGACATGCATCATGTTATGATATTCTTTTCTAGCAGATATCTTCATGTCTTACTTTGAATTGTTATTGTCGTATTTATGGTTCTTATGTGACTAACGTCATTGTTATGTCCTTATTATCTATCTCAATCGTTTTTGTGTTTCCTATGCCTTCTACTTGTTTAACTTGTAAACATCATGCCTACTTCCTGCTGTTATGATTGCATCCATGTCATATCGGTTTTGTTGCACTTAGGTACGAGTCTTCTTCCATGTTTTCCATTCATGCCTCTACTTGTTGTATTATAAAGAACATGTACCCCTCCTCCTTCTCTTATTTGTTATATCCATCTTCATGCCTCCATCATGCTAGTTAGTTGAAGTTATAACCTTTTTTCCTAATTGTTGTCATTACCTCTATGCTCTCCGCTTAGTCTGTTACTGATGTTCTTCTGTACATTCTCATTCCTTATTACTGCTTGCATATTTCCTTCCTTGTCATTTCTATTATCGGTATTTATATTATTTGGTTGGTATTATTTTACGCATATATGGTGAGGATGAGATAAATGCACTAAGGGTGTTGCCGTGCCGTTAGATTTGATGTCTTGAGTACTTCTCTTACACTATGAAAGTTTTGAGGTGATTTGTTGTGGTTCATGGGTACTCGTTCTAAGGAAAAGGTTGGACGAGATGCTAGAAACTATGGAATTGTGATTCTTCCTAGTACTCTGTTATTGTTCTGTACAGTCGTATCGTGTACTTTATTCTATTATACTGTGGTATAGTTCTATTGCTAGTTTACATTACAGTGTTTATCGATAAGCATCTTTTAACTAAAAAGGCTTGTCACTACTTTGACGAGGTTAGACAAAATACTTACCAGTACACGAGGTCAGTTGTACTGATACTGCACTTCTACAAATTCCGTGCACACTATTGGAGCGGAGCTGCTGGAGAATTCGGGAGCTGACCCTGAAGATGTTCGTGTATTCTGGATAGAAGCTGCCACTTGTCCTTGGTAGCTTAGACATTATAAATCTGTTCGTGTAGTTTTCAAATAGATTATGTGATTATTTGTATTAGCTTTGTAAATTCTGAATCCTAGAAGCTCATGATTCGTACTACCAGTTCTTGGTAAATTTGTAAAAGTTCAGACAATCCTATTTTAGTTTCTTATATATTCTTTTGTCTTGTATCTATGTTAGTTGGATTACCTAGCGGCTCGAGTTAGGTTCCATCATAACCTGTGATTTTGGGTCGTGACAAGGTGGTATCAGAGTACTAGGTTTGTAGGTCCTACAATTCATGAGAAAGTGTCTAGTAGAGTCCTACAGATCAGTATGATGACGTCCATACCTATCTTCAGGAGGCTACAGGGCATTTAGGAAAATTTCCCTTTCTTCTTTCCTCATAGTGCGACCTTGTTTCAGCTTGAAAGCTACTACTTTGACTCTTCTTGATCGCTCATATGTGATGGGGTGCGCTCGATATTCGCTATGTGCCGACGATCGGTGATGCTGTAAATGGATTACGACGGGCTATTGATGCTTGATTATTATCGCGACGTCTTGTCTAGCCTCAGAAGCAGATGCAGTGTTAAATATTCTAGTCGTTCAGTTGTGGTATGAGGCGGGTTCATATGTCTGGTTGGTAAGCACATATTTGGGAAGATTAGTTGATGGCCAGGCTATGTGATTAAGGTGAGTTCATGGAGAGATTGGGGCATACATTGAAGATATGGTACCTTGGGTTGCTGATGAGGTGTTCTATGGTTTCGAGCTAAGTGGTGGAGTCTGCTAATGATGCTTGTATTGTAGGGTCAAGGGATGTATCAATTTACGGTCCGAGAGTTTGCTTGGTTATTTCTTTGAATAGGCATATGTTGGTGTAGCACGAGTTGCTTGATGCGTATTGAAGATTAGAGTAAGATGAGCGGTTATCGAGAATGTTCTAGCAAGTTCCAGGTCTTATGTAGCCTTTAGGGACTTTTGAATTTGTCTACGGGTGGGATTGAAAAATGGTAGTGAATGGTAATTGGATCTGCGGTATTTCTTTGTCAAGAAAGGTCTACATGTCAATGTTGGAGTGATGCAAGAAATGGCTCCGGGTTCCCAGGAAGTTCCCTCAGGGCAGTCATATCGGATTGAGTTACTTTTGGGTTGGCAGTCTGCGTAACTCGATTAAGTTAGAGGCGATTGGTTCTGATTACTTGATGATGTGTCACAGAGTTCCGAAGAATTTACCATGGTTATGATCACAGTCGCAGTTGATGTTCTCTACAGGTATCAAAGCTATATTGCGTGTGTGGTGTTCTCCTAGATTGAGTTAAATGGGAGATTCTCGATTGATGAGGCGTTTGATTTGCTTACGGTTTGGCTACGATATTTTTGTAGTGTTGCGAGTTAGCAGGTTATAGGCGATGCTCCGTGTGGGGTTGAAAAGTTGCATGTGCAAGGTTGCAGATAGTTTCAGAGGGAATAATATGAGTTCTTGATGGTACAGATGATTTCGGGTGTTTAAGGTCTTGTTGGCACTATGTGTTCCCATCGAAGTTGCCTGCTGGCAGTTACATTGTGTTTCGACTTATGGGTGTTTCTCTGTGAGGTGATGGAGTGAGAATTACGTGTCAGCTATTGGAGTAGCGGTGTTGAGATTGGGTATGGAAATTCTGGTATTCGTGAGGCTCAGAGGCTGAATGTTCTTATTTGCAGACTATTCCTTGATTGCGAGTTGTGAAGAAATGTAGAGGATTGGATGATTTGGAAGGTTTATTAAATGTTTAAGGACGATCAAAATTTGGCTGGGGATTATTTTGAGCCTAATGAGAATGTTTATTCTGTATCAGATTGGATTTGCTTGCTCTTGCGCAGTTGTTGCCACATATATATCATTGGGCGGAATATATGTTATTCGTGCCCTGGTTTATGTTATATGTTTCTCTATTATACTACGATGGGTTTTGAGGTTTACATGATTCTTCGCATGCATATTGTCATTCAGTTAGGCCTCGTGGCGCTATGGGCGAGGTGGCCTTTGTGATGTTGCTTAGCTTATTGTACCATAGTTGTGCTTGCATTTCCCAATATTGTTTGTTCCTAATAATTTCCCCACAATTATATTTTGTGCACTCTGTTGTGCTTGATATTGACGCACATGTGATCAGTGAGCCCGAGTATTATGGCTTGATGGGTACCCTATGTGGATTGATATGATGGGATCGGGTTGCACGTCGCAACAGTACAGTGATGAAATGTAACTCTTTACCCTTATTTCGTGCATTTTGTCTTTACTTTATTGAAAATAGTTCATAGTGAAATGTTAAAATTTTCCTGCCTGCTTAACTTACTTAGCAGTTCTCTTATTTAGCTTTCTTACCTTTACCTTTCATGCCTGAGTTATTACTTGTTAGTGTACAAAACCGGACTATGTGTTGCTTCATATGATTATTGTTGATACTTGTCGGCGTGTCTGCTTGTATTGGCTGAGATGAGGTTTCGAGACCTGAGGTTTGCGCTATTGTCTTGGGAGGAGGAAGGTTTGGAAGAATAATTCTATGTTTTGTTGAGGATTTGGGCAATGGCCCTGGTCGGGAGAGTGAGTTTCTTGGTTTATTTACCAGATGAGTGGTTAAGCGGTTATGCGTATTTCTTTCATCATCAGTGGGGTATGAAAGTTTTTGAACGAGGTTCTAGTCAATGTGAGGTTTTCTATCGGCACCAGATTGGTTTTTGGGCAGTAATGGTGGTCAGCAGTTCCTACTGTGAGTACTGGAAATGATGGGGTACGTCGTGTGATTACATCTTGGGTTATGATCATGATTTGATACAGCTGGTCCGGACTTGTATAGTGTGTAGATGTGGGATTCGGGTCTTGTAATGAATTCTGGATGATATGTTCTAAGGTATAAGGACTAAGGTTGAACCAAGGATCTCTAATGGTGCTGTGTTGTCAGGATTATGTTGAATAGGGTGACGTGGGATCACCCGCGGGTGTATGTTGGAAGTGTGCATTCAGTAATTTGGGGCCGTCGAGGCGATTCTTGGCACGTTCGAGGACGAACGTTTGTTTTAAGAGGGGGAGAATGTAACGACCCGACCGATCATTTTGAGAATTTAAGCGTCGTTCAGTGGCATAAGGCCTTGAGCCGCTTCACATTATGTATATCGACCTACGTGCATGGTTCGAGTCAATTACCGGATGATTCAGAGTCGAATTGGAAGAAGGATTCTAGTTTTGGAAACTTAAGCGGTGAGAAATTGACCGGAATATGACTTTTTGTGTAAACGGCTCCTGAATGAGTTTTGTGTGATGTCAGCAACTTCTATGGTGAATTTGGACTTAGCGTGCATCCAGATTTGGATTTACAGGTTGTTGCGCCCCCTTTTTTTCCTCGCACTGGTAAGGTGCGGAGAGATCGGGTTCATGACATTCTGGACAACTCCTTAAAGGAAGAGGTTTAAGAAAGAGTCGCCACCTAACGATTTTGTGGTGTGTTAGGGCACCTAGAGTATATAACTCATGAAATAGTTTGCATTACCAGATATTAGGTAAGGGCTTGAAGTTATCCTAAGGGCAAGGTGTTAGGCGCCCTTCAAGATCCACAACTGTGGGTCCCAGCCAAGAAGTTTTGTGAATTTGGACAGTAAACAAATAGCAAGTAAGGTTCATATAAGAGGGGATTTCAAACAAGTATGAATATCTTTACAGGTTTTGGGAAAACATTAGAGTAAAAACATTTGAAAAGAATTGTCCTAGGTTTTAAAGTAATACGGATCACATCAATGCAATACCCGGTAATCACTCCTCGAAGAGGGGCTACACGTGGTATTAGCGCACCGGTCATCATATTCGTATTCTACCCTTCCCATCCCGTAGACGTTATTTAAAGAAGCTCGTGCTGGTCATGAAGGCTTATTGCGTGCTATTACCCGTCCCGTTCTATAAGTCCCGGAGGGTGTTTGGGACTACTAAATCCTACAAGGTGAGTACTAGGTTGAACCCCTAGGTTTAAAGGATAAAATTCTAAGCGGCATATAAAACAATTAGGACTACAAATATGGAAACACATAAGGGCAGATAAAAGGCTCACAGATTCCTCCACAGGTAAACACATAAATAGCACGTCTCAAACACAACCAAGGTTTCAAAAGGCAGGATTTAAAACAGGAGTTTAAGTCAGAAAACAGTAGGTTTCAGAAGTTTAACAAAGGAAAATGATTTTGAAAACTCAGTAATAAAACAGGAAATTCACTTAAAACAGAGTAGTTTACAGGAAAGAGTGATGGATTCTGGAGATCCAGTATATCAAAGGCAGGAGCAAGAATTTAAAATGTACAGTAGCTTAGATACTTTCCTCAATAAAACAAGTGAATAATTTCAGAAAAATCCAGTAATTGGAAGTGAGGCAGGACCTTTAAATAAAACAGAGTGATTTCGAAAAGGAGTGACTGACTTTGAAGTCCAGTAGTTCCAAATAGAGAAAGAATCAGTAGTCTATAGGAGTTTTAGTAAAAGGAGAGTGAGTGCACAGTTTCAAGAACCAGTAATTTAAAAATAGAGCAAGGGTTTAGGAAAAACAGAATGATTTGAACTTCAGGAAAGGAGAATCGTTTTGAAAATCCATCAGTTGCAGGAGTAAAAGTAGTGACAAACAGCAAGGTTCATAAGAGACTGATTAATTTTAAAAGACCGTTTTAATATAGGCAAGACATAAATCAGTCGATTTTAGTTTCAATGAGTATTAGGCCTAAGGTTTGCCTAGGCGTCCGTATACATACTGATTATGCACACATTGATTATGAGTCCTAAAGCATGATTTCTAGATGCAAATGCAGTAGCAATATCATTACGACATATTTTATTATAGTTATTAGCTATGAACATGATTTCTAAAGTAAATATGAGTATAGTAGAGATGCTGAAGTGAACAACCTAAACATGGTTTCTAATGCATGGTATGCATGTCCTACACATGATACTATTGCACACATAGGTAAAGTAAATCCTATGATTATGATTTCTACCCATAACTATATTAAACATGCATATTACCTTCCCATATTCACTATCCTGCACCATGCATTCGTTTACAGATTATTACAGGCCAGATAAAGGAATTACAGAACTGAAAAGAAAATAAGAAGTTACTTCTATAGAGATCCTTCAGTCAGGCCCATATCTCCCAACCTCAATCCTTTCGAGTTTCACAGCCTTACATGGTCTGGGTGCGGCAAAGCTCCCTAGGGCCCTCATGGGGTCCCTAGCCAATACCAACACCCAAATAAAATTACCAAAGTTGAACAAGTGCAGTATGGAATTACCAGCCTCAGTGCATCAAAGTTCAGAGGGAACTCATGGGATCCCTAAGCAGGGCTTACACTGAAGGGGTGGAACCTAGATCTGTAGAAGTAATGTGAAGTGCCAGAAGTGATGTTGAAAAGAAAAGAAAGAGTTTTGAAAGATATTTATTTGAAACATTTCATAAACCAGAGAGTTTGCTTGATAAAAAACTGTTTGGAAAAGAGAGTGATAAGTAACAATCTAGAATAACCTTAAAAAATGCACACACAGAATCACACAGGTTCAACTACTACAAGCAAGGAGCAGTGGGAGTGAGGACATGTAAAACATATAACTATAAACAACCCAATAGGGGTATTGGAATGGTTTAGACACGTTCAGAGATTGTTTGCCTTGACATAACCACTAACCAGACATAAAGAGTCACATAGAGAGGGTCAAGGAACTAGGGGTACAACACAATCATGAAAACATCTAATAGATATGCCCAAAACACACAGGACAAGAGAGATAATAGCATGCTGAGGATGTATTCTAGTTGCAAGTTTCACAGAAGAACCATAAGTAAAAACAGACCAAGAACAATAAGAACTGAAACAAGTAGAGAATCATGTTGTTGATGAAGCTTAAAATTTAAAATAAGGCATACCAGTGAAGAGGAAATTAAGCAGAGTGAGAGAGAGACATGAGCACAATGGTTAGCCTTTGCTTATAGCCGTCTAACAGTAACCAAGAGCAAGGAAGAGTAGTAGAGCAGAGAGCTTTTGTAAGAAAGAGAGAGCTCTAAAACAAGTCAGTGTGTGTAAGAGAAATCTTAGAACAATGTATTGTTCGTGTCTTGTTCAATGAAAGAGAAGAAATATATATAGTTGAAAAGCAAGTAGTAGAATAAGGCATAAATCACAGCAGCATAGTTAATTAAGGATCTCGGAATCAATTAATCAGGAAATTAAGGCAAGTACTCCCTTAGGTTAAGGGAATTAATTCAAACGGTAATAATCAATACTATATAAGGAAAGAAGAATCAGTACATGCTCAATAAGGAAGGAATCAATTTAGTTCAGTAATTATAACAACTCAGAGTCAGTAAAGTAAAAACCTGAAGTCTTCCTTTAATTAAGGGAGTCATTTCAAACGACAGAGATAAGGCAGCAAAATAAGGAAAGAATTCACATGGCAGGAGTACAACAATCAAGGAGACAATTTGAACATGGCAAGCACAGAGTAAGTAATTGGGACTAGGTTCAGAAGTTTTTAATTAAGGAAACAATGTCAAGAATCAGTAAACATTGTAATCGACCACACAATAAGGCAGCAAATAATTCGGAGGTTGGAAATCAGTAAAGGGGGTATCAATCACAAGAGATTAGGGACCCTAAATTAGTACCAATTCAGGAAAATCCTGATGTATTGTAAGGAAATATCGGGAATCAGCATGGTATTACTCATACTCATTCAGGGATTAAAAAAATGTCAAAATAAGCACTGATTTGAATGGGATAAACACACATTAGGAAAGAAGCAATGGAATCAAAGACCAACAACATAGCAAAGTAATAATCACAAATAATCAAGGATTACTCATGGGAAACAGACATACATACAACTCAGAGGAACAAATCAGTACAGACATACTCAGGGTTAGAATATAGTGCTAAAACTAAACTTTTAACATAATAAATCATGATTAAAAGTGATAAAACGTTTAAGCACATGAGAAAAATCACTTGAACTTTGAGAAATTGTTTAAAGAAAAGTTTCAGAAACCCTAAGTGAAAACTTGTTTAAAAACGGAAAACCTTTGAGAAAAGTGTAATAATACTAGTAATAAGCCTGAATCTAGTGTAGATCTAAGAAAATAAGAAGTTTCACATATTGGGGTTTTCCAGAAAACCTCAGAGAAGATAAAAAGAACCTCGAGCAGCATTAACTCGGGCCTCAGAGGTCGTAACCTTTCTCGAAGTCAAGCTTTTGAAGGCTTGAAGTGCACATGGGACACCAGGGGTGTGAGCATACGAGTTCTTGCCCTTCGAGGGCCTTAGGGATGCCATTACCGGTCACACGAGAGCCATGAGAGGCAAGGGGATGAGGGCTTCAAGGTCTCCGGCAAGGGGATGGCCGGAGAAGATGGAGAGTTCATCGGAGCATGAAGAGACAGAAGTCTCTCGAAGAGACTAGANTAAATGTTAAATACCCAATTAAATAGGATAATTAGTTAATTAAAATAACTAATAATTGTGTAAAATGGAATTAAGACCAAATAAATGAAATTGAGATGATTAACTAGTATAAAAATATAAAAATGATCAGGTGTAGATTTTAAAACGATATAAGTGTACACTTGTGCTATTATTGCAAAAATTGTTCAAATTAGCTAAATAATGCCAATATTGGATAATTTGGAAAATAATCAAATCCTAATGGGGTAAAATAGGATTAAAACAAGATGCTGAGTTGGAAAATATTTTGAAATTACTTATAATATGATTTGTGAATAATTATTGAATAAAAATATCAGATATATGGGAATTTGTTTTTGATAAAAATATGAAAAATTCATGGAAAAATGCCAATCATTATAAAAGTGATTTTGAAGGTATATATACAAATTTGAAAATAACTTTGAGGAAAAATTGGGTATCAACACAGGTCTGTAGGGTAATTTGAGGCATTTCGGTGAAAGTTAAAGTTGAAAAGTGGAATGGTTCGACAAATGGTTGACTTTGGTGATATCAGGGTCTAAACAAGATTCCAAGAGTTGGAACAACTCTGTCATGTCATTTGGAGCTTGCCTGCAAAATTTGACTTCATTCCGATTTGGTTTGATGGGTTTTGGCACGAGTTTTAGAAGTTGGAATATTTGGAAATTCATAAGTTTAATTCTTGGTGCGATTCATCTTTTCGGAGTTGTTTGATGTGATTTGAGACCCTGAGAAAGGCCGGGTTAGGTTATAGAACTTTTCTGTGTGTTTAGACGGGGTCTCGGAGGTCTCGGGTGTGTTTCAGATGGGCTACGGGCTATTTTTCTCCTATTTTGAATTGTCGTTCTGTCTTATGGTGTTCCCTTCTATGCGATCACATAGATATAGCCACGATAACAAAGGCTCATTGGTGGCTACCGGTTTTCCTTCTTTCTGTTCGCATACACTAGTCCACGATCGCGTATGTATGTTTGTGCCTTCTCCGCATTCGCAGTTCATCTCCCTCGTTCGCATAGCTCATCTATAACAGCTGAAAGCCCGTCCCAGGAAGGCCATCAAAATCTCCACTCCTTCCGAGTTTCCACCCGCTGCAGCTAAGCCTCGTGTTGAGGAAGCTTTGAAGAAGTGTTCGGGCATGGATCTCGAACCTCAAGAGATAGAGATTGTTTCTCGATCAACAACTTCTACACCGGGCGGGGCCGGTTACGAAACACAAAAAATTGGACAGAGCGTCCCGAGCGACTTGCTCGGGGCCATGACAATAGGTCAACTACCTTCGATGCTGGTCTTTCCGAAGAAGCAATAAGGGAGGCCCGAGGGCTGAAGACTCCCGAGATTGGCGGAGGCCCTAGCGTAGGTGATCCCTTTCGGGATTGCTTCGTGGGGGTCGATGACGCCTCTGTCATTAATGATGCTTCGATCCTTATGGCGGAAGCCCAGTGTCTCTTTTCTCAGGTAAGTACTAGTCGCTTGTCAATTGCTTTTCTTCGCCTTTTTCTTTACAAATCTAACTTGTGTTTTATTCCTTGTATAGAGCTCTGCTAAATTCCGAGTGACATTGGTCAGTGTGAGGCCAAACTTTAGAAGGTCTCAGAAGAGAGAAATGCCCTGAAGATACTTTGTGTCCAGAAGGACGAGGTTATAAAGGACCTTCAAGCGGGCTTGGACCAGACTCGTGAACAAAAGGCCAAATTAGACAAGTAGGTAACCACCCTTCTGACTTAGTATATGATTAACTCAATTGTGGAAGCTAACACTTCTCTGTCTCAGCTGCAGCAGAAGGTAGAGAGGATCGAGCTATTCCGAGCTGAGGTTGATCGGTTCAAGGCCGATTGTGATCGTGGAAAGGGAACATGGATCGCCTAGCTGCAGAAAAGGAGGCAGCCTTGGCCAAACTATCTTCAGCTGAGGCCCAACTTCGAAACCTTAAGGATAAAATCTTAGCCCAGACCAAGAGGGCCGAGAAACTTGAAACCTGGCTTGATGAGGCCAAGGCAGAAATTGAGAAGTCCAAGGTCATGGCGGACATCTCCATGTACCCAGATGACTCTGAGGCTGTTCAAATACAGGTAAGGGAGGCCTCCGATCGGGAGAGGTAGAGCAATGATTTGGCAAAGTGCCATTCCCGGAGGGAAACCCTCGAGGAAATTCATGCTCAGGGTTTTGACCCTTCCGAGGAAATTTCTAGGGCCAAATAACTTGAAGTCGAAGCCAGGCAACTCGTACCCTCCGATGATGAGGTTGATGACGAATAGGGAATTTGAGGCGGATCCGATGGGGGGATTGAAGAAGAAATTTTTTCCTGAAGAAGCTGAAGTTAATCCTGAGGGGGCTAGCCCCAATTGTGGTTAGATTTTAATTTCTCTTCTTTTTGTAAGGCCTTGAGTGGCCTATTGTACATGTTTTTTGATCTATAATAGAGAAACCTTTCTTCGAGTGCCTTCACATGCTTTTTGTCTTTATTGAAAACGTTGAAAATTCTTATTGCTGTGGTCTTACTAACTTTAACTCGAAGCCAAAGTAAACCCTTAGGTTTTTCGTTTATGCGATGGTAAGTCCCCGAGTTCGCAACTTTGTTCGAGACTTATCTCGGGGGTGGCTTGATTGAACCCATAGATATATTATTTTCGTAACCAAGTTCGAATGAATCTTGAACTTAGAATAAAGTAAACCCTTAGGTTTTCATCAAATGACGGGTGAGTATTGGGCTTAAAACAATATACCCCTTAGGATTTTTGATGAATCCTCGATCTTTATTTGAGCTCGGAATAGCGGAACCCTTGGGTCCGAATCGAGTGAGAATGAAGTCTCGAACTCTAATTTTATTGTCCCTTAGGCTCTTTAGATTGGCCCTTTGGATCTTTATATGGACCGATCCAGCCTCCAAAAATGGCTATTATTTTCCCCTTTTCAGCTAAAAGACTTAGTGAAAATTTGTTTATGCCTTATCATATATTTTTTTATACCCATTGGGTCTTTCGAGAGTCGATGGTCGGAACCCTATCTTTTTTTTGTGTCTTAACGTGTTTGTGTTAAGATAATTCGATACCCCTTGAGATTTTTTTCGACGACCGATATTATCGAAGCCTTTCAATTATTCGAGGGCTGATTTTATCGAAGCCCTTTTTTATTTGCTTTGCCGAGGGTAGCCTTATTTAACTAGTTTTCCAAAGTATTTGAAGGACTTTTGTTTATACAGGAAGTCGAACATCTTTGAGCCGCGTTATTTTGGCTGTAGCCTTTAATATGGCCGTAGTATTTAATGTGTCTGTAGCCTTTGAGTATGTCTTTTGGACTTATTTCCCGATAACATTTCGAACTTGTTCGAAATGTTGGTCCCCGAGTATGGTGGCCTTGGCCTATATATCGAGGGTGCCTCTTCGAGATTATATGATTTTGAACTTAGATAGCTTGAGTGTGCAGTCCCTGAGTATTCACAGTATGCTTGTACTTGGTTCTTGATCCATTTTTCACAAGTGTTGGTTTTGCACAATAGATCAGAATCATAATTACATGATTCGTATAGTAGAAGATTTACTTTGAAACACGAGATGTTCTAGAAAAGAGAATGCTTCTTATAATAATTCATACATGCGTACATGTTTTATAGTCGAGACTCGGCTAATCTATATGGACACGGTTCATTCGAGCGTTTGGCCCATTACAAAATTTACAAAAAAGTTTCCTATCGAGACCCATTTACACGAGGTAAATTTCTTGAACACATAACATCCGAGGGTGATGCCCCCCAGTATTCGAGGTTGATTTCAAAGAAGCCTTAGATACTGTTGAATTATTCTCAGGTAGCACATATTGTTGCCTCGTTAAAAACCTTGCCGAGTGCTTTAAAACTTGAGGTCTCGATATCTTAGGTCAAATTCCTGCAATGAGTTAGTTTCAAATATTTAAGTAAATGAAAGAAAAGGGGAAGTCATACCTTAACAATAGTATCGCTTAAGAAGTGATATGTTCCGGTTATTCGACAGCGGTTCGCCGCTCATTGTTCCGAGTTTGTAAGACCCTTTCCCTACTATGTCGAGGATTTGGTAGGTCCTTCCCTGTTAGGACCGATTTTCCCTTCATTAGGGTCTCGAGTGTTGTTGGTGACTTTTCTTAAGTCTAAGTCCCCAATTTTGAAGTATCGAAGGTTGGTTCTACTGTTGTAGTATCTCTCGATTCATTGCTTTTGTGCAGCCATTCAAAGGAGCGCAACTTTTCATTTTTCATCTAATAACTCGAGGTTGATATTCATAGCCTCGCGATTTGATTCCTCTGTCACATGTTGGAACCTGGCACTGGGCTCTCTGACCTCGGCCAACATCAAGGCTTCAGAATGTATACTAAGGAAAATAGAGTTGCTCTTGTATTGGACTTCGACATTGTCCGATATACCCATAGGACCTCGGGCAATTTTTCCCTCCACTTTCATTTGGCTTCGTTTAGCCTTTTCTTCAAGATTTGGATGATAGTCTTGTTTTTTAATTCGGCTTACCCGTTCCCACTAGGGTGGTACGGTGTCGATAGTGTCCTCTTTATTTTGTGATATTTGAGGAATTTCGTTACGTTGCTGCCGATGAACTGTTTGCCATTATCACATACTATTTCTGCGAGTCTCCCGAATCGACATGCGATGTGATCCCATATGAAATCTATTACTTCTTTTTTCCTGACTTTCTCGAAGGCCTGTGCTTCAACCCATTTGGAGAAATAGTCAGTCATAAACAAAATGAACTTAGCTTTACCTAGGCCGATAGCAGAGGACCGACGATGTCCATTCCCCATTTCATGAATGGCCATGAGGATAAGACCGAATGAAGTTGTTCGCCGGAATAGTGGATCATCGGTGCAAACCTTTGACATTTATCGCATTTTTGAACGAACTCCTTAGAGTCTTTTTCCATTCTATCCCAATAATATCCTGCTCTAACGACCTTTCGAACTAGTGACTCAGCACCAAAATGGTTCCCACATGTGCCTTCGTGGATTTCTCGCAGAACATAGTCGGTATCTCCCTATACCAAGCATACTGCCAATGGACCATCAAACATTCTCCTATATAATGTTTCGTCTTCGTCTAATGTGAATCGAGCGGCTTTAGTCCGTAAGGCCCTCGATTCTTTAGGATCCGATGGTAGCTTCCCGTTCTTCAAGTACTCGATGTATTCGTTTCTCCAGTCCCAGGTTAAGCTCGTAAAATTTATTTCATCATGTCCTTCCTTGTTCACAAACCTTGAGAGTTGAACGACAGCCCCCGAGCTGATCTCATCTTCTTCGACCGATGACCCCAAATTGGTAATTGTAGCGGCCTCGGTGTTTTGTTCTCGAGGTACATGCTGTAGAGTCTACTCTTTAAAGCGGTGTAAGGTTACCTGGTTAACTACCAGTAGGGAGACACATTTAGCTTCGATGACTTTCGCTCCCAAGCTTTTAGTTAGATCAAGACCTGAAATCCTAGCCTCATACTCGACCTCGTTGTTAGTCAATTTGGCAGTTTTAATGGATTGCCTAATAATATTGCCCGTGGGTAGTTTCAAAACAATGCCAATCCCGGACCCTTTCACATTCGAGGAACAGTCCGTGAAGATGTTCCATACAGCCGAAGATGTACCCGATTTTAATATAAGTTCCTTTTCCACTTCAGGTAAGAGGGTTGGCGTAAAATCGGCCACGAAGTCTGCTAAAATATGAGACTTGATGTCCGTTCAGGGTTGATATTCGATATCGTACCCGCCAAGTTCGACGACCCATTTGGAAAATCGGCCCGATAACTCGGGCTTATGCAAAACATTTCGGAGTGGATAAGTGGTTATCATACATATAGGGTGACATTGGAAATATGGATTTAATTTCTAGATGTTCTTATTAATGCAAGTGCCAATTTCTCTAAGTGTGGCTACCGAGTTTCAGCATCTCCTAAAGTCCGACTTACGTAATAAACAGGAAATTGCGTACCTTGCTCTTCTCGAACTAGTACACCACTTACCGCTATCTCGGACACTGCCAAGTATAGGTACATCGTCTCATCTGCCTTCGGAGTGTAGAGCAGATGTGGGCTCGATAAGTATCACTTCAATTCCTCCAATGCTTGTTGACATTCTAGGGTCCATGCGAAATTTTTTTTCTTTTTGAATAAGGAAAAGAATCTGTGGCTCCGATCTGATGACATCAAAATGAATCGACCCAAGGCAGCTATTCGTCCGGTTAGCCTTTGTACGACTTTCACACTGTCTACGACGGTGATATCCTCGATGGACTTAATCTTATCGGTGTTGATTTTGATTTCCCGATTGGATACCATGAAGCCGAGAAATTTTCCCGAGTCGACTCTGATGTTGTACTTCCTCAAGATTTTGAATGTTTCCTGCAAATGAGTCAAATGGTCCTCTACGTGCAGGGACTTAACTAACATATCGTCAATGTAAACCTCCATTGATATACCTATCTGTTCTTCGAACATTTTGTTAACTAGAGGTTGGTTTGTAGCTCCTGCATTTTTTAGCCCAAAGGGCATTACATTGTAACAATAAATTCCATACTTAGTGATAAAATAAGTCTTTTCTTGCTCTTCTGGGTCCATCTAGATTTGATTGTACCCATAATAGGCGTCGAGAAAGGTAAGGATCTCGTGGCCCGCCGTGGCTTCGATCATGCGATCGATGTTAGGTAATGGAAAAGAGTCTTTCAGACATGCTCTGTTCAAGTCCTTATAGTCTAGATACATTCTAAGTTTGTTCCCTTTCTTGGGGACTAAGACTACATTAGCTAACCATTCGGGATGTTTTACTTCCCGAATGGATCCTATTTTGAGAAGTTTGGTTACCTCTTCCTTTATGAAGGCATTCTTACCTCGGATTGGGGTCTTCTCTTTTGCTTTATCGGCCTGAACTTGGGATCCAGGTTCAGCCGATGAGTTGTTATCTCCGGTGGAATTCCTTTCATGTCTAAATGGGACCATGTAAAGCAGTCCATGTTATCAATAAGAAATTGAATGAGTTTTTTCCTGAGTTCGAGGGTCAACCCCTTTCCTAGGTATACCTTTGTTCGGGCAGGTACTCTATTAGTATCATATGATCCAGCTCCTCGACTGTTGACTTGGTTGCATCCGACTCTTCGGGAACAAAAAAAGTTCGAGGAGTTAGAAAATCCTCTTCTTCTTCTTCTTCTTCTTCTTCTTCTTCTTCTTCTTCTTCTTCCACTACTCGTTTCTTCAATTCGGTCGGGGCTGGGGACGGTGATTGTTATTTGGCCGTCTACTTATCTTTGGCACTTGATTTTTCTGAAGTCGAAGGTGCTGATATCGGCATCACTTCGTCGACCACAAACATTTCTTTTGCATCGTGTTTTTCCCCGTAAACTGTTTTCACACCATCTGTCATCGGGAACTTCATCATTTGGTGAAGGGTCGATGTCACTGCTCTCATGTTGTGAATCCAAGTCCTTCCGAGCAGTGCATTATATCTCATGTCATCTTCGATGACATGAAATTTTGTATCTTGGATAGTTCCAGCCACATTTACTGGTAGGATTATCTCCCCCTTCATTGTTTCACTAGCCATGTTGAAGCCGTTTAGGACTCGAGATGCAGGCACAATTTGATTCTGCAGGCCGAGCTGCTCTACGACCCTCGATCTGATGATGTTCTCGAGCTACCTGGATCCTCTAAAACACGCTTAACTTGAACTTTATTTAATAAAATGGAAATTATCAGGGCGTCGTTGTGCGGCTGAGAAATGCCTTCCGCTTCTTCGTCATTGAATGATAAAGTGTCTTCGGGCACATAGTCTCGAGTCTGTTTCTCTCTGGTGATTGATACCTTAGTGCGTTTGAATATATGCCCTTGTGGATGTCGAACCCGCTGACGATCATGTGAATAACATGCTTAAGGTCTTCTTGCTCGTTCTTTCTGTCGGCATCTCTTTCTATGAAGTGATTTTTAGCTCGATCACTGAGGAACTCTCGAAGATGACCTTCGTTGAATAATCGAGCTACCTTCTCCCTCAGCTGCCTACAATATTCGGTCCTATGACCATGTGTGCCATGATACTTACACATTAAATTTGTGTTCCTTTGAGAAGGATCAGTTTGTATCGGTTTGGGCCACCTAGTATCTTTGATTCTTCCGATTGTCGATACAATCCCAGATGCATCGATGCTGAAATTATACTCCGATAATCTAGGTGCTTCTATGGTATCTGTATGTTTTTCGAAGCCGGTTTTACTCATAAGTCCCCGAGAATTTTACCCTCGGTCACTCCTTTGATCGTACGGGGCAGAATTGCGTCCTGGACCGTTATTCATCCGATCTGCAATATATGGTTGGTACTAATCTTTATTCGGTCTTGATTCTCTATCACCATCTCTCTGATTTTTACCTGCCGACCGGTTTGGATGTACTAAACCTGCGGGGGCTCCCAATTGGTCGTCCTCGACCATGATCTTCGATTGATATCGGTTGTGAACATCTGCCCAAGTCACAACTGGGTACTCGATCAAATTCTTTTTCAACTGCGTGATGCTATCGAATTCCGTTCATTTAATCCTTAGGTGAAAGCTTGAACTGCCCAATCATCAGTGACTAGCGTTAACTCCATGCGCTCCATTTGGAATCGAGATACAAACTCCCTTAGCATTTCGTTATCCCTCTACTTCACTTTGAAAAGGTCTGATTTTCTTCTTGCAACATTTATGGCCCTAGTGTGTGCCTTTACAAATGAATCTACCAACATGACGAACGAATCGATAGAATTTGCTGGCAAGTTGTGATACCAAATCATGGCTCCCTTCGACAGGGTCTCCCCGAACTTCTTCAGCAATACATACTCGATTTCGTCATCCTCCAAATCATTCCATTTTATGGCGCACGTGTAATAAGTAACATGCTCATTTGGGTCAGAGTTCCTGTTGTATTTAGGTATATCAGGCATATAGAACTTCTTTGGGATGGGCTTCCGAGCCGCACTCGGAGAGAATGGCTTTTGTTCGAACTTCTTGGAATCCATTCCCTTTAAGATTGGTGGTGCCCCCAGTATATGGTCAACTCGGTAGTTGTAAGTTTCTATATTCTTGTCGTTGGCCTTGATTTTCTTTTCTCCCGATTCTATTCTCTTAGTGAGCTTGATGCGTGGCTAGAATTCATGGTTTAATATGTTATATGCCTTACATTTTATGTGCGTTAATGATAAAAATACACTTTGTATGTGCATAATGGAGTTTATTTCATGTGTAGGTGCATTGGATATGGAAACCGAGCTAAATGGATGCAAATACATCAAAAATACGCTTAAGAGTCGAAAAGGAAACACCCGGGCGTAGCCGGACGTTTGGCCCCTAAAGCCAGGCTGTCCCTTGCGTTAGTGGGGCGTTTGGCCCCTAAAGCCAGGCTGACCCTGGCGTTAGGGGGGGCGTTTGGGCCCTAACGCCAGGCCTGCCCTAGCTTTAAGGGGGCGTTTGAGCCCAAACGCCTGGGTCCCGATGTCCATTCAATTCCGAGTTTTGAAGAGTTTAAGTGTTTCCCGGTTGGAATAAAAGTCTCCTACATGTTTAAGGTTTGTACTAAACATATAAATAGACCCCAAAACACAACTAGATGGAGGATTCAAAAGAGAAGGAAGCCATTGAAGTGAAGAAAAACCTGTGGATTACTACTCAGTGAAGCAAACATTGATTTTAATAGCTTTTATTCATTATTTTGTAGTTCAATTATGCAAGTTATTTTAGAATTGATTCTTATGAATATGAGTAGCTAAGTTCTTAATCTAGGGTTTTGGTGGAACCCGTTGGGGGATAAACTTATTATGATATGA
>ML308680.1:0-59110 GCA_005239505.1 Nicotiana paniculata | reverse complement strand
AAGGATTAAAAGATCAAGATGAAGATTCAAGAACAAGTTGCAAGCCCTTGGATTAAAAGTACGTCAAGATCAAGCTGCAAGCACTTGGATTAAAATAAGAAAAAATTCAAGATTAAGATCGGAGGCTCTTTTATTTACTGTTAAAAAGAAGAATCAGAGGATTCATAAGGATTGTAACACTCAAATATTTGAAATAAGATACTACGATTATTTTGATATTTTTCGATCTTGATTTTATTTTCTCGACACAAATTTATTGTCTACAAATTCTGGCACACAAAGTTGGACAATCTCTACCTCTCATCTCAATTTTTCAATCACCAAAGTTCAAGAAAAACGAAATGGCCTCCAAGAAAATCAACTCCAGTTCAACTTCCTCCAAGGATGCTAATTCCAGGTTCTATGCTGATGTGGAAAGCATCCTCGATGTTACCTTTGGAAGCTTTGGACCATTTACGAGGAGAAAAGCAAGCTCGTTAGGACTACGAGTACCCCAAGTGTCATCCGCATCAACCTCTATTTTCAGATCTTCATCCTCACAAGGAGCAAGATCTTCCACAAACGCACCCGAAGAAGGAAGCGATGTTGCTGAAAAGATCAAGAAAACTCTTGCTCTGCTTGATCTCTCCGGATCCAAGCACTCTGATACGAAGGAAAATGATGATACTTCGAGTGATGGATCCTCCCGACTTACACCACGTAGCGTGAGTCAATCGAGGATCAATTTGTGTGGAAATCCATGCTACTCTCCATCGTCCACGATAATCATGCAAGCTATGGTGACAAACACTTCATCTGTGGAGGAGTAGTTAGCAAACTTGACGGAAGCAATCGCTGGCTTGACCAAGTTCATGCAAAATCAAGATTCTAGAATTGACAAGCTAACAGATGGGGTGGGAATCTTGATGGAAGAAGAATCCACCCATGCACCTGGCAAGCTCCCAGAGGTTCCAGAGAGTAATTCTCCCTGAAGAAAAATTGCATCCAATAAGGCTATCCCTGTCTCATCTGAAGGGATGATTCCAATCTATCAGCTGAAAGAGTTCATCGAAGGAACTAGTAAAAGGAAGTACGAAGCTGCTACCAAGTCTTCCCTTACATACGCAAAGACGTACACTACAAAGATCAATATGTTGAAGATGTCTACTGGCTATCAACCTCCAAAGTTTCAACAGTTTGATGGTAAAGGCAATCGAAAGCAACATGTGGCGCACTTCGTTGAGACATGCAACAATACTGGAACTTATGGAGATTACCTCATCAAACAGTTCATCCGCTTGCTAAAAGGAAATGCTTTTGATTGGTATACAGACCTCGAGGCGGGATCTATTGATAGTTGGGATCAACTATAGCAAGAGATCCTCAATCGCTTTTATAGCACTGTGAGCATGGTGGAACTCACAAATACTCGTCAACGGAAGGGTGAACCAATTATTGACTTTATCAATTGTTGAAGGAATGCAAGTCTCAACTGTAAAGACAGGCTTAGTGAAGCTTTTAGCATAGAGATGTGCATCCAAGGTATGCATTGGGTATTGCGCTACATCTTGCAAGGTATCAAGCCTATCACATTTGAAGAACTTGCAACTCGTGCCCATGACATGGAATTGAGCATAGCCTCCGCTGGAAATGAAAGGCTGCCCATCTACGAACCTTGCAAAAGGAAACAATAAGAAAGAAGTTAGAAAATGGAGCAAGTTTGTACCATGATCTGAAAATAAATAAGATATGAATTTCAACACATCACCTGTGAAGTTCACGACGAAGGTGAGCAAGAAGCAGAGTAATGAAATCCACTTCGTTTCAAGATAAGCCAAGTGGAAAGTTGACTCTAAAAGAAATGCAAGAGAAAGAGTACCCATTTCTGGATTTTGATGTGTCAGCTATTTTTGAAGAACTCGAGTTAAATCTCATTGAGCTTCCGGAGATGAAGCGACAAAATGAATCTGGGAAGACAAATGACCCAAATTACTGCAAATACCATCGACTTCTGATCCACCCTCTGGATAAGTGCTTTGTCTTCAAGGACAAAGTTATGGACTTGGATCGGGAAAAGAAGATCGTGCTTGAAGATGAGAAAGCAAACACAAACCAAGTTTGTATCACCTTTGGCTCATCCAATCCGGATAAATTATGTGATTTTAAAGAAAGTAAAGATGAAGAATTACTTGAGAACGACAAAGCTGAAGTCAATCAACATGATGATGAAGGTTGGACGTTGGTGACTCGACGTAGGCACCATAGAAGGAGCCCACGAAAAGAATCAGTAGAACAACCAACAAGAAAAATGGTGGTAAAAAGACCAAGGAGATGGAATCCAGCTAAGCACTTAAAGAAAGCAAAAGTGGAGGTGCACCACCCTCAAAAGCCACGACATCCAGTGACCTTGGAGGAGTTTTTACTAAGTTGTTCCATACGAAGATTTGCCATGGGGTTATTGATGCCTCTTGTTGCCATACTAACGAAGGAAAAGAAAAGAGTGATGACTTACCGTTGGCAACATTTTTCGGAAAATCTTATCGAGTCCACTCCTTAAGAAGTTAATTCTTGTGAGGAAAAAGTCACGTTCACAAATGATGATTTTTCTGCTAGGTGACGCTCTTCATAACCGCCCATTGTACCTGGTTGGCTATATGCATGATGACAAGGTAAATAGAATTTTGGTTGATGGAGGATCCTCGATGAATATTTTACCAATTCACATTGTGAAAGAACTTGGTATTCCCATGAATGAACTCTCAGTAAGTCATGTGATGATCCAAGGATTCAACAAAGGGGCGCAAATATCCATAGGCTCAATCAGGCTAGGAATCACCATTGAAGATATGCAATCAAGTGCATGACTGCATGTGATCGATGCGAAGACATGATACAGTGTCTTCCTTGGAAGGCCTTGGATACATGACAATAAAGTAGTTTCGTCTACCTACCATCAATGTTTAAAATACTACGAGGGTGAAGTCGAGAAAAAGATAGTCGTTGATGATACGCCATTAACCGAGGCAGAGTCACACATCACCGATGCAAAGTTCTACTTGAAGAACCACATTGAGAAGGAGCTAAAAGTTGATGATGGCATGAAAAGCAAGAATGACGAGCCCACAACTAAAAGAGCTAAGGTGACTATTGGTAAATCCAAAGCTGTTACGGAGGAGGTACAACCCAATGTGAATAAATCTCATAGAAGGTATATTGCATCTTGTGGAAAGAAAGTAAGTCCTCCGCTTCAAAGTTTGGTTCCTACTAGAATGAAGAGAAAAACATGGTTTCGTGTGATGAGGTACTGAATGTGAAGCCATACACTGTGGTCTACACTAAAGAACGTGATGAAGACGAAGAAAGTGTGGGTTCTTCGTATCATGTTACTACACAAGGCGAGCATGGTGTTTTATCTTTAATGGAGGATGGCGAGAAATTGGACAATGTTTCACCATGTTATCACATGGGACCCTCAAGAAGATGAAGATGCGAAAGATGCTCCCCCGGAACATGAAGAAGAGGTGAAGGCAATGATTGATGCCTTAAAAGAAGTTAACCTTGGCACTGATGAAAAACCAAGACCCACCTACCTAAGTGCTTTACTAGAAGTTGATGAAGAAAGAATTATTGAGTTACTCAAGGAGTTTAGGGATGTCTTTGCTTGGAGTTACAAAGAAATTCCTGGCTTGGACCCTCAATTAGTAGTCCATCACCTTGCAGTCAAGAATGGAACTCGTCCCGTTAAGCAAGCTTAAAGGCGCTTTAGGTTGGACTTGGTTCCCCTAATTGAAACCGAAGTTAACAAACTCATTGAAGTTGGATTTATTAGGGAAGTTAAATACCCAACATGGGTTTCAAGTATTGTCCCTGTAAGGAAGAAGAATGGCCAGATTCGAGCATGCATTGAATTCAGGGATCTCAACAATGTGTGTCCCAAAGATGAATTCTCGCTTCCTATTCCAGAGTTGATGATCGATGCTACTATTAGTTACGAGACAATGTCCTTCATGGACGGTTTGTCGGGCTGTAACCAAATCCGCACGGCACCAAAAGATGCAGAGCTTACTGCATTCTACACTCCCAAGGGTATTTATTGCTACAAGTTAATGCCTTTTGGCTTGAAGAACGCTAGCGCTACTTACCAAGGGCTATGCAGAATATTTTCGACGATTTTCTCCACAAGAATGTTGAATGCTATGTTGACGACTTGGTGGTAAAATCAAGAGAGAAGGGAGACCACTTGAAATACTTGAGAATGGTATTTGAATTGCTCCGGAGGTACCAAATTAGGATGAATTAATTGAAATGTGCATTTGGAGTTACTTCTAAAGTTCCTTGGTTTCATTGTCCGACATCGAGGGATCAAGCCAAAGTGGATGCGATTTTGAAAATGCCTGAGCCTCGGGATATTCATGAATTGAAAAGTCTGCAAGGAAAGATAGAATACCTTAGAAGATTCATATCGAACCTTGATGGATGGTGCCAACCATTTAGTCACCTCATGAAGAAAGGCGTTCCTTTCAAGTTGGACCAAGCTTGTAGCAATGCCTTTGAAAGTATCAAAACCTACTTGATGAAGCCTCCAATTTTAGTTGCTCATATACCTGGAAAGCCATTGATACTATACATTGCGATGCAAGAAAGGTCCGTTGGAGCACTGTTGGCCTAAGAAAATAGTGAGGGGAAAGAAAACTCTCTTCATATACTTGAGCAAGAGGATGACACCAAATGAGCTGAATTATTCGCCAATTGAAAAGTTGGCGCTAATCTTCTCAATTAAAAAGTTAAAGCACTACTTTCAAGCTCATGTTGTCCGTCTTGTTTCTAAAGAAAATCCCATCAAGTTCGTAATGTCAAAACCTATTCTTAGTGATCGACTAGCGAGATGGTACCTCCAATTTCAACAATTCGAGATTTTGTACATCCCTTAAAAGGCTGTAAAATGACAAGAATTGGAAGACTTCTTGGCAGATCATCTGATACCCGGCGACTAGGAGTTGACTGACAAACTACCTGATGAGGACGCAATGGTCGTTGAAGTTCAACCTCCATGGAAGATGTACTTTGATGGTGCTGCACATCGTGGAGAAGCTGGTGCTGGTGTAGTATTTTTCACTTCCCAAGGTGAAGTCTTGCGCTACTTCTTCACCTTGACACAACTCTGTTCCAACAATGCTACTGAGTATCAAGCATTAATAATTGGTCTTGAAATGGTCGTTGATATGAAGAAATTGCAATTGCAAGTCTTTGGTGACTCCTAGTTAGTGGTCAATCATCTTTTAGGTAGTTACGAGGTCAAGAAGCCTGAACTAAGCACATATCATGATTACGCTAAAAACTTAATGGGGTGGCTCGGTGATGTGACTATTCAACATGTGCCAAGGAAAGAAAACAAGAAGGCTGATGCTTTAGCTGTCCTAGCTTCATCGTTAACCCTACCTGATCAAGCGCAAGTTACTGTCTACAGAAAATGGGTAGTATCACCGACATATGAGGCTGAAGGTGAAGAAAATGAACTCAAGCATCTTGTCGTTGTTTCTGAAGTTGAGAAAGAAGAATGGCGATAACCCATTATCGACTACTTATGTTATGGGATACTTCTAGAAAATCCGAGAAGAAGGACTAAAATCCGTTGTTGTGCACCTCGCTTCCTTTACTACAACGATACTCTATACAGAAGGTCATTCGAGGGAGTACTATTGTGATGCTTAGGGGAAGAAGAAGCACTCCAAGCTTTGTAAGAGACACATTCTGGGGTATGTGGGTCACACCAGTCTGGACCAAAGCTTCACTTCCATATAAAAAGTATGGGATATTATTGGCCAACGATGGTAAATATTGCTTGGACTACGCGCGAAGATGCAAGGCTTGTCAATTCGATGCAAATTGTATTCATCAACCTCCTGAAGTGTTGCACCCGACTGTTGCATACTGGCCTTTTGATGCTTGGGGATTTGATATTGTTGGAACACTTCCAAAATCCTCTAGTGGGAACCTATACATCTTGGTTGCAATTGACTACTTCTCAAAACACGGGCTGAAGTTGTTGCTCTTAAGGAGGTAAAGAAGGAAAATGTTGCAAGTTTTATCTAAACATGATCTATTTCTTTGGCATTACTCGTTACATAATAACGGATAATGGAAAACCATTTGATAATAGGTTGATGAACAATATTTGTGATCTCTTTGGCTTCAAGCAATGTAACTCTTTGATGTATAATGTTGCAACCAATGGTCTAGCTGAGGCGTTCAACAAAACTCTATGCAACTTGTTAAAGAAAGTCGTCTCTAAATCCAAGCGAGATTGGAATGACCGTATGGAAGAAGCTCTATGGGAATATAGGACGACTCACCGTACACCAACACAAGCGACTCCTTATTCACTCATTTATGGAGTTGAAGTCGTCTTGCCAGTTGAGCGTCAAATACCTTCATTACAACTGGCTATTCAAGAAGGGATCACTGATGAAGAAAATGATCGACTTCAATTAGCAGAGTTGGAGGATCTTGATGAGAAGAGTTGGAAGCTCAATATAGTCTTGAATGTTATCAAGCTCGATTGTCTCGTGCCTTCAATAAAAGAGTTCACCCGAGATCCTTTCAAGTAGGAGATCAAGTCCTTGCCATACAAAGAACCATTATTACTTCCCATAAACTTATTGGGAAGTTCACTTCAAAATGGGATGGGCCATATATCATACAAGAAGCTTACTCAAGTGGGGTTTACAAGCTGGTTGATGTAGATGACATGAGAATCGACCCTATCAATGGCAAGTTTTTGAAGAAGTATTATCCATGAAGTTGAAACGCTCCTTGATGCATGAGCCTAAACTGCATGTTCCTATACTCCTGCCCGCAAGAGTATAAACTGTATACGGCCCAAAAAAAAAGTCTACTAGGTTGAAAACCTCGAAAGAGGCGGCCTAGGCAAAAGTTAGGACATAAAAAAAATCCACCTATTCTGAACTACGGTATGACTTGATCCTCTTCACCGAGGTACGTAGGTAGCTTAGAGTTTCATTCTAAGTTCAGTCGCATAAGTTCAAAAGATATATAATCCCCCAATTGTTGTCCGAATGAAGTACGATGGAGTGTAATTCATTCAATCAGCACTTGAAAGTCGAGTTGAGATACCATTCTTCTATTAAACTTTGGATCCCATTTGATATAAAGGGGGAAGTCGCTATGGTAAATTGGTATCTTCAATAAAATTATTAATATATTTTAGGAGGCCCAAGCATTTGAATTGAAGTCCGGGAATTCGCTATGCCTTCATGTAATCCAAAACTTCAAGTTTTTTTGGCAAGCCTTCACGACGTTTCAAATTCAATGAGACTTGAACCCAAGACATTTGGTGAGAATGAATCTCTTGAATTTAAACTTATGGCAATTAAAAAGGTCTTGCAATCTCGAGGATTCCCACACCAAGATATAAAAATTTGGTGAAGTCACGCTAATTTGGAACTGTCGACATATTAAAAACCAAAGTCGACTTCGAACTATCATCTAAAACTATCTTAAGATATTAAATTTTATATTTTGGATATATTTTAGATTTTGAATTTTAGTTTCTAATAGATCAAACGGTTCTTGGTTTTGACATTCCTACATCAAGATACAAAAGTTTTGATAAAATCGTGCAAATATGAAATCGTCGTCGTGCCAGAATTTAGTATTGGCTTCGAACTATCATCTGAAACTATCCTTAAGGTATTAAATTTTATATTTTAGATATATTTTAGATTTTGAAGTTTAATTTCCAATAGATCAAACGGTTTGTAATTCGACATTCCTACATAAGGATACAAAAGTTTTAATTAAGTCGCGCAACTCTGAAATCGTCGTCGTGTCAGAATTTAGTATTGACTTCGAACTATCATCTGAAACTATTCTTAAGATATTAAATTTTATATTTTGGATATATTTTATATTTTTAAGTTTAGTTTCCAATAAATCAAACGGTTCATGATTTTGACATTCCTACATCAAGATACAAAAGTTTTGATAAAGTCACGCAAATCTGAAATCGTCGTCGTGTCAGAATTTAGTATTGACTTCGAGCTATTATCTGAAACTATCCTTTAGGTATTAATTTTTTAATTTTGGATATGTTTTATATTTTGAAGTATAGATCAAACGGTTAGTGAATTCGACATTCCTACATCAAGATACAAAAGTTTTGATGAAGTCGCGTAAATCTGAAATCGTCGTTGTGCCAGAATTTAGTATTGATTTCGAACTATTATATGAAACTATACTTAAGGCATTAAGTTTTTAATTTTGGATATGTTATATATATGTAAGTTAAGTTTCCAAAAAAATCAAACGGTTCGCGATTCTGACTTTCCTACACCAACATATGATCTTTTTTGTGAGACTGCGCTAATCTGAAATTTTTAACGTGGTGGAATCTAAAGTTGGTTTCAAAATATTATCTGGGTCGATTCTGAAAGTGTTTTATTCTAGGTTTTGGATATATTTTAGATATTGAAGTCTAATTTTCTATAAATTAAACGGTTCATTATTTGGACTCTCCCACGACAAGATATGAATCTTTCGTTACAAGCGCGTAAAGCTGAAAATTATACGACTAAGATAAATGTCGGGCAATGTAAAGCAAAAGAGAAGAAATCTTAAATGAAATAAATATCCACTAGATCAATCTAACATAAATATAAAAGAGGAGATAATGTTAATAGCCTAATATAAACAAAACTTGTAGTTGATCAATTCTTGACAGCTAGTCTCCAGGTTCTTCTTCTTCACCTCCAAATTGGCCGAATCTTCATCAGTCAGCAAATTTACGTTGTCATATGAAGATACCTCAGTCTCGGCAACTGAAACTTTTGCCTGAATCTCTTCAACCTCCTTTTGAGTCGCTTCTATAATACCTTCGAGGTTCTCCCACTCTTGTTGTAATGTCTACAACTTCTTCACAACTCTCTTCAGTTTCTTTTCACTAGAGGAAACTTTCTTGACTTTCTCACTTGCATCAAGTTTGAACGATTCAAGACGCTACTTAGCTTTGGAAATCAGCTCCAGCTTCTCATCTTGACTCGTCTTATCAGCCAAATTGGATCGCTCTTGGTGATATGAAGCAGCAAGCTCGAAAAGAGAATCCAATAAACACTCTAATGGAGAAAGATCTAAAATGTTCGCCTTCTTCATATCCTCGAAAATCTCAGTGATTTGCTCCCTATAAGATGAGAGTAGTTCTGCATGAGTTTTGGAGAGTCTCTTTCAAATATCCTCTCAAATTCCCAAGATGAATTCCTTTTTGCGATTAAAGGCAATGCTTTTTCCTTCAAAAATAGATATTGTTGCATTTGTCATTGGTGGAACGAAGTAATCCCATTTGGATTTTGTCTTTTTAGGGCTTAGTCATGAGGAAGAGTGATGAGTGGTGATTTTACCACTTATTCTAGTCTCTTTTCTTTAGATTTTGCGTCCTTTAATGATAATATGAGGTCATTTAGGGTGTATATTGTTAGATTTTAAGGAAAATGAGGCCATGAAGTGATTTGAATTCAATTGAAGTGAAATTGAGCAAAAAAAGGTTGAAAGAGTGCAAAAGTCTCCAGGGGTTCCGCATCTGCGGAATATTGTGCGCAGAAGCGATCTCGCCCTGCAAAGAGGTAGTCCGCATCTGCGGAAATGAGCAGCCTGACCGGGAACCGCATCTGCGAGTCAAGACTCGCTTTTGTGGTTTCGCATCTGCGCTTTCTGGACCGCATCTACGGATCCAATACTTCACTTCATGTTCCGCATCTACGGTGGGCAATCCGCATCTGTGGAGCCGCACCTGCGAGGATTCTTTCGCATGTGCGGTCAACGGGCATCAGACCGGGGCAGTAATGGCATTTCACATTTTCTACATTCCAAACCCACAAATACACGACCTAGCAGATATTTTGGAGAATTTTTACATCTTAGAAGAGATCTTTGGTTTATTTTCAGTCCTTACACTAGAGAGAACAAATTTTGGAAGCTAGAGTTCTTGCACACACACTTGGGTCTTGAAGATTTGAAGCTTTTGGTTGAGAATTTCTTACTCCTTTATGCTCATTTATTCATTTCTTTGCTTTGTATTATTGTATATCTAAGTGTGTAGTACTTTTTCCAACACTTGAATCTTGTTTATGGGAATATTCATAGTTAAAGTGTGGATTAAATACCTTGTTGTGCTTATGTATTGAATAATTTTTATTTATTTATGAAGTGAGTTATTGTTTCTTTAATTATGCTTGTTATTTAATGTTTCCAAAGGGATTAGCTAACCCTAGGACTCTCCCATTAACATCGAATTAATTTTGGAAAAGATTATTTGGGTTTGGGAAAGATTAATTAACAAGAACTTGAGGCTTTAACCCTCATTTTATAGATTCTACCTAGGGATAGGATTGAACTACTTGTAGTCATATTCGGGTGTGCTTAATATCTTGATTGTTTTAGGGGTAATTCAATTAGGAAGTCTTGTTAGTCTTCGGAAGAAGCTAATTGAGAATTGTTATTTGTGGCTAATCAACATAAACTCGCTCATATTTGTAAAATCATGAAATACATTGGATCGTTACTTGAGTGTAATTCCCGATGCATCCATACTTGTAGACATTGATCATTTTACTTGCTTTCTAGGTTAGTTTATATTTTTGCATTCAACTATAATATTTTCACAACCAAATTCTAAGTGTTTGGCATTGCACAATAAGTGATAATTGTCTTATATTCCTAATCGCATACATATTATTCTCTGTGGGATTCGACCCCGACTCACAGTTGGGTAATTTATATTGCATGTGACCGTGTCCATTTACTTTTTAGTAGTGGATTTGGACGTCATCAAAATTGGCGTCGTTGTCAGGGAACAATTTGGCGTAATTTAGGTTGTTTGGGAAGTAAGCATAAGTGCTTTGGTCCAAACTTGTGAATATTTGTGTAATTACTTTTCTTACCTTGGTCTACTTTTCTTGTTTATTTTCTTATTTTTTTGATAAAAATAAAAAAATATGGCATCATATAATGAAAATTGATTGGATGGTAGTTGTTCATACTTTGATGTGGCTTTAGGAGTATATTGTATTCATACTATGACTCTGTGTATGTGCCCTTGCCGGGGTATTTTTGCTGTTATGGATATTGTGTGCCCTTGTCGGGCTTGTTCTATTATATCATGTGCTCTTGTTGAGCTTGGTTGTGATTAAATGTACATTTGCAGATTAGTCATTGTTATGCAGATTAGTCATTGTCATTACTCTATTTTATTTTATTTTTTCTTTCTTTACTTATTTTCTTTAGTATCCTTTAGTTTATATTTTTTTTCTTCTTTAGTATTAGTTGCTTTTATTTTATTATTCTCTTTAGTAGTTTTGTTCTTTTATTTTTATTCTTTAGTAGTATTTCCTTGGGTTTTCTTTATGCTACGTTTCTTTCCCAAGAAACATTTTTTGTGTTTAACCGGGTGACTTTTCCCTATGATAGATGGCGTGATGACTTTCTTAAGGGAATTAGTCTTGTTTTGTTATGTGGAGACTTTTGGATTATTTGGTACTAACAAAATTAGTCTCTTGTATGTGAAATGTGAATTAAGAATACTCCTCCGAATTTTGGTTTTAAATTGAAAAAAAAAAGTAAGTTGCATAGGGAAGAATAATTTTTGTGACTTTTTTGGCTCTTTTGGTGACTCTTTGCCCACTAGTTGGCATGATATTGCTCTAGATGCTCTTATTAAGAAGTGAAATTGTTCCATCTTGATTAGTTCATGTGCCATGTGTGTTAGTGATTGTATAAATAATTCTTGTGTTTACGTCTATCATCTAGAACTTGCCCGGTTGGTCTTTCAATGCTAATGTTAATTATGTTTGGTTGGAGAGATGACCTTAGGAATTCTTTGTGATATTTGAAAAACCTCTTTAGCCTTTCAAGCTTACCATTGCATAAATATTATCACTAGTTTACCCTATTTGAGCCTTTAACCTTTTCTTTGGCCACCTCATTACAAATCTTTACCCTTTTTGTGAAATAATTCCCTCTTTTGAACCCGGCCATCCTTGAATATTAAGAATGAGGCTAAAAGCCTAAGCTGGGGGTGTTGGCATCAAGTTTGAAATTGGTAAGTTTGTACATTGAGTGTAGGAACATATACCTCTAAGTGTTCATAAGAAATTATTCAAACTCCAAAAGAAAATATAAAAATAAAAGAGATATATATGTATGTATATAAATATGGAGCCTTGAGGAAAATTAGAGAGGTATTCAAGATGGTTCTATGTTCGTAACTAGATGACAATGAAGGATATGTCGTTTGAAAAGAAACAAAGTGCAAAAAGAAAGACAAATGTGAGTAGTTTTCAAGGAGGGTATAGTCACTTGTATCCCAATTTTTTATCCGACCCTTCCCTAAACCTACATTACAAGCTTAAAAAGCCCTTATGGGATCTCCAACTGAATGTTCTTGAATAGGCGGCGAATTAAAATAAGGGCAAGCTTATGGCATGATATGTTGTAACACTTGAAATTCTTTGTGAGAGTGAGTGTCTTTGTGAATTTGTCCCTTATGTTGTTATTGTAAATATGGTGATTTTGGGAATTTCTTTCATGCGAGGGCACATTAATTAGGATGGATTGGTGACATTGATATATCCGGCAAGGAGTAAATTGAGCATATGTAGTGGAGTAGTTCTTGTGAGTCACTTCTTGAGGCTTATTTTTGTCACTTGATTATTTTGAAACTCCCTTGCACTTCTTGAAGTTGTTTTTAAATGAGGGAGTTATTTGGGTAAGATGCACATACTTGAGCCTAATTATTAGTACCAACCAAATCCATAAGTATGATGCTTAATTGGAGAATGTGATTTGTAAATGATAGCAATACGATTTGTGCTTTAAATGGTAGAACCTCATTGAATTGTTGGTTTTGATTTGCTTGAGGACAAGGAAAAGCTTTAAGTTGGGGGTGTTGATGAGTGGTGATTTTACCACTTATTATAGTCTCCTTACTTTATATTTTGCGTCCTTTAATGATAATATGAGGTCGTTTTTGGTGTGTATTGTTAGATTTTCAGGAAAATGAGGCCATGAAGTGATTTGAATTCAATTGAAGTGAAATTGAGAAAACAAAGATTGAAAGAGTGCAAAAGTCTCTAGGGATTTCGCATCTGCAGAATATTGTGCGCAGGAGCGATCTCGCACCTGCAAAGAGGTAGTCCGCATCTGCGGAAATGAGCAGCCTGACCGGGAACCACATCTACGAGTCAAGACCCACTTTTTCGGTTGTGCATCTGCGCTTTCTGGACCGCATCTGCAGATCCAATGCTTCACTTCATGTTCCGCATCTGCGGTGGGCAATCCGCATCTGCGGAGCCGCACCTGCGAGGGTTCTTCCGCAGGTGCGGTCAACGGGCATCAGACCTGGGCCGTAATGGCATTTCACATTTTCTACATTCCAAACCCACAAATAAACGACCTAGCAGATATTTTGAAGAACTTTTACATATTAGAAGAGATCTTTGGCTTATTTTCAGTCCTTACACTAGAAAGAACAAGGTTTGGAAGCTAGGTTTTTAGCACACACACTTGGGTCTTAAAGATTTGAAGCTTTTGGTTGAGAATTTCTTACTCCTTTATGCTCATTTCTTCATTTCCTTACTTTGTATTGTATATCTAAGTGTGTAGTAATTTTTCCAACACTTGAATCTTGTTTATGGGAATATTCATATTTAAAGTGTGGATTAAATACCTTGTTGTGCTTATGTATTGAACGATTTTTATTTATTTGTGAAGTCAGTTATTATTTCTTTAATTATGCTTGTTCTTTAATGTTTTCAAAGGGATTATATAACCCTAGGACTCGCCCATTAACTTCGAATTAATTTTGGGAAAGATTATTTGAGGTTGGGAAAGATTAATTAACAAGAACTTGAGGCTTTAACCCTCATTTTATAGATTCTACCTAGGGATAGATTGAACTACTTGTAGCCATATTAGGGTGTGCTTAATATCTTGATTGTTTTAGGGATAATTCAATGAGGAAGTCTTATTAGTCTTCGGAATAAGCTAATTGAGAACTGTTATCCGTGGATAATTAACATAAACTCGCTCATATTTGTAAAATCGTGAAATACATTGGATTGTTACTTGAGTGTAATTCCTGATGCATCCATATTTGTAGCCATTGATCATTTTACTTGCTTTCTAGGTTAGTTTATATTTTTGCATTTAGCTATAATATTTTCACAATCAAATTCTAAGTGTTTGGCATTGCACAATAAGTGATAATTTTCTTACATTCCTAATAGCTTACATATTGTTCTTTGTGGGATTCGACCCCGACTCATAGTTGGGTAATTTATATTGCATGCGACTGTGTCCATTTACTTTTTAGTAGTGGATTTGGACGTCATCAAAGAGATGATACCTTTGAAGATGACTTCACTTTAGATGTAGGCCCTCCAATAGATTCATTATTCACTTGCGGCTTGTCATTTGGGGATACCACCGGATGCCAATGGAATTTAACTACATAAGGAAAAATCAAAGAAAGTGGGCAATTTTTTTTAGTGAAGCTATTCGTTCGATTAAATAAAAAAGAAAGGTCAAGGTGATTGTATTTTTACCTCCTTGTTACGAGCCGTATGCGTTCTTGAGGGACTATCAGCACTTGGAACCTCTACGATCTCTACTGGGTTAGGTTGTTTCCTTTTCCAATTTTGATCTTCATTGGTATTCTGACTTGTATCTTGAGTAACTTGCGTGCTAAATGGAAGAACTGGAGGATGTTTCTCTATATCTGTTGAAGTGCACACCACCTCTTTCAAAGCTTCCTTTGAGGATTTAAGCTTCTTTTCTTATGTTGTGTAACTACTTCTGGGATTAGAGTAGGTGGCTCTTTGACTTTTGAGAGCATCTTTCCAACACCTTGATCTTCACCTCCTAAATGAGTAGTAGACTTTATCCCAACATTGTCTACCAAAGCTTGTAAATTATTCTCGAGAAACTTCTCATACGCTTTCTTCCACCAAGACATATAATTGGTGGAGAAAGGCTTCTCCACAGGATCTCACATTGGGGGGGAAACCGCACGTGACCTAGACCGATACACTGTGCAAATCCTCCAAAATCTGAGTCCTTCATCTAGAGAGGCGTTACAAATATCATTCTCCAAAAAAATGGGGACGTTCTGGTAAAACCCAAATTGACGACCAAACCGATGCGGGGTATATGGCTCGATGATGAATGATTTACCATACCTCAAAGGGAGGTAATTAAAACATAAGATCATGAAGTAATTTGACTCCAACTCTTGAGGGGCATCGTTATCCACATAATAATAAGGACGAGAATTGGTTAACATTGTTGGTGTCCAAACTATGTCTTCCCCATTATGGATACATTTTCTTGCATCCTCTTTGTCAAAGCACCTCGCATCTCCTCTCCTGAGTATGCCACTATCAAAGGGACAGACAGACCCTTAGCAAGTGGATAATGGGTTTTAAAGTAATGTGCAAGCCAGCCGTAAACATAATGGATGGGAAAACAAAATTTGATCTGATCAAGTTGGGGAAAACACAAAATCTTATTCAAACCATGATAAATGCTCACCAAAACTAGGATCGCAAGGCTAATCTTTCTCCTACTTGCCATCGTGCTTGTCATCTTAAAAGTCTCGGGACGAATCAAGTTTTCTGCCTTGGGAAACACAAAGGCACATAGCCAAATTGATAAGAATGCTGCTATATATGTTTCATCTTTCTTGTCAGACCTCACCTTAGCTTGGAGAATATACCTTCTTGATCACTCGACCACCTAGTTGTCTCGAGAATAACTCTGTTAGGATTATGTGTCGACTTTAGGCGTGCGGATTTCTTTTCCTTTTGCAGTGGGACATGTTTATATATTAAATTTTTTTTATACCAAAAATTTGTCCACTTGCTGAAGGAGACCTTTTGGTTAGCACTTGTACCTTCCTTAAGGTGACGGAAAGCAGTAAACAAATACTCGCAAGATCGGGGAATAAATCTCATCTATTTTTCGTCCAAACCGATGAGTTCTCTTGTCTTTGATACCACTTTTTCGTACGGAGAACTTGCAATGGGAAAACCTCCAAGGATATGTAAGTCCTAAAAGAAGATAGATAGTTCCCCAGCTGATGTAAGAAGCGTGTTCGTCTTGGGGCACCAAGCCTCATAAAATGCTTGCAAAATGTTCGAGTTTCGATTATAAGTGAAAAGTGAGGCATAGACAGCATCATAAATCTTTGTTGTACTCAAGATTTGTTGGCTTCCACCAAGTACATCTTCATCTCATTCCCAAAATCCTGGAATATGACGATACTCGCCCTCGATTGTTGTTGTGTCTCCCCAACGTACTTCACCTTGAATTATGTGATGCCCTAAGTTTGGAAGGGTGCTACAATATTTACGTGGCGATGGATTGGCTCTTGGAGAGACCACATCTTGGACAATGGATTAGAAGTAGACTTGCGCTCCAAGGTCCAGTTTTCTACATGAAGGGAGTTCCTCAAAGAAGACCATGAGGATGCATACCGGCCAGCTTGTGGGGTGTGAACCAAAAGCTTGGTTTGTTTTATGCCATCTTCAGTCTCGATTACGAGATATCTAAGTTTAGAGGAAGGTGAGGTATAGTCTCTGAAATTTTCCATCTCTTCGGGCCGCAAAAAAAAAGGTCATCAAAGTCCAAATCAAGAATATTAGAATGGGCACAAAGGTCTAAATGGATGAAATGGCCTCCGATAGTCGGGCCACATTGAGAGTAATCTCTCCAATAGTCGGGTCACTTTGAGAGTAATCTCTCTGGTAGTCGAGCCACATTGAGAGTAATCTCTCCGATAGTCGGGTCATTTTGAGAGTAATCTCTCTGATAGTCGGGTCATTTTGAGAGTAATCTCTTCTATAGTCGAGACACATTGAGAGCAATCTCTCTGATAGTGGGGTCATTTTGAGAGTAATCTCTCTGATAGTCAAGCCACATTGAGAGTAATCTCTCTGATAGTCGGGCCATGAGAGTAATCTCTCCGATATTCGGGCAAGGATGAGTACCCATCCCCTTACGCCCTAAGATTGTCTTCATTATGCATGGATTATCTCGTTAAACAAGAACAAATACTTCTCGTTTGACCTACAAAAAAATAAAGGACAAAAAAATGAAAAAGACGACAGAAAATACACAGAAGAAAAATTACCTTGGAATTGCCTCCTACTCGTGAAAACACGTAGCCAAGGCAGCTTGTTGATGCTATAATTCGATACTTAATAAGCACATGGACATGGGTTTTATATAGATCTCCTATGCAGCTGATTGGGAGGTGAGGTCTCGATGTGGCATCACCTGAAATCAGTTACCAAAAGGGATTTGGAATTGCTTAGGCAGCTGAAATAAGTAGTGATAGACATGGAGTCAAAGTGTAGCTTTAATATTAAATATTCATAGTTTTAATCCTAAAGAGATTTGGATACATGTACTGCACTTATACTACACATAAGACAATAGTGATTTTCAATTAAAAGAGAGATTTATTTTACCAAAAGGTAAAATGGAACGTAGAGAGAAATTACACTGTTCAACATGAAATTTGGAACTTTGATGTTTAGCTTTATGTGAAAAGAAAGAGAAAAAGATTTTGCTTCATAATACTTCAAGCTTAGTCTTAAAGCTTGTACCTTAACAAGTCTTGAAGTAGGAGCATTCGTAGGTATATAAAATTTGCGAAATTAAATTCATAAATTGATTTGGATTATATTTTAAATTCAAGATATATTGGTCCAAATAAATATTATGGACTAATATAATTGGATTAATTGTATAAATCTAATATATATGGATTAAATAAATAAGTCTTAATTCATTGGGTTATCCCATTTAATTGAGCTAAAGTGATGAGCCCACTTCATTAAGCCCAAGATGTCATCTTCTTAGAGGCCCAGTTTGGTGTCACGTGTCAAATGGCGTGGCACACCAAGTCAAACAAAAGACACAATAGGATCATGCCATGTGTCAAAATGACAAGGCATGCCACGTCACGTAAAAAGGACAATAAAAGCGCGCCACGTGCGAAAGTGACATGTTCTGGTCAATCAAACGCGGTCTTGTCACACTTCAATTTGATTGGTCGGAAAGAGTTTGTTCTTATGATAACTCTTGCCCCCCAACGATAAATAGGGGTCTTCATAACTCATAAAAGAAAACAGAAGTTATAACAAGAAGCAAGAGGGAGCTCGTAGATCAAATGCGGATTTCTCTAAAAGCTACAAGCATTCAAGTGTTCTAAGGATTAAAAGATCAAGACGAAGATTCAAGAACAAGCTGCAAACCCTTGGATTAAAAGTACGTCAAGATCAAGCTGCAAGCACTTGGATTAAAATAAGATAAAATTTAAGATTAAGCTCAGAGACTCTTCTATTTACTGTTGAAAAGAAGAATCAAAGGATTCATAGAGATTGTAACACTCAAATATTTGAAATAAGATACTACGATTGTTGCGATATTTTTTGGTCCTGATTTTCTTTTCTCGACGCAAATTTATTATCTACAGTCACATTAGACTACCTCTAAGTGACACAAATGGATAAAAAATTCTTTAGGTGCTGTGTGGATCCTCCAGGTAGGACCAGAGAACAATCCCTTATTCTGCAGCAGGTGCAACATATTGTTCGTGATTCTGAATGTCTTCGTTTATATTTGAGGGATTGCAATTACGATTGCCAAACTGTAAGCGTTGGGTTGAGCCCAATCATATATAGAAACTTTCGGCACAAGATATGTCACCGCAAATCATATGGAGAAACTTTTGGTACCTGAGATGTCACGACTCTATTGTTTGGATCGCCTAATTATTTTTATTATTTTCGTTGTTATTCTCGACGTCATCCATTTCAATTTCGATTCGGGTTGTTAGGTTTTTTGTTGTTATTTGTTTCTCTTGGTTTCCCGATTCAACGCCCTGGAAGCTTTTTAAGGTTCTAGTAATACTTCGAATGATTCAGCAATTCTTGAGGAGTTCCTAGGCATATGCATGTGACACACAAGATTGAAAATGTTAAAGTTCCGATGAATTTAATAATCAATAAAATTGACAAAACAGAGAATTCCAGCAAGCCTCCTAGTAGTAATCAAGAACACCATTAATTCTTCGGTAACGATGCTAAAATTTGATCACATCTAACTATACCTTATAAAAGGACTAAGGGCCTCTGCAAATATAATTCGATCTTAGAGTCTGAAGTCTAATCCCACACAAAATTAATCTATTAACTACAATTGTTTGTCTCACAAGAATTCAGTTAACAATCTCTAGAGTTTGTAAATATCAAGTTGTAGTTCTTTTAGTACGTAAGGCAAGTAGTAACAAAACAATAAATATTACTAATAGAGCTAAGTGTTGTAGATAATAACGAGAAAGCCTAGAATTATGATATCTCCATTTTTCGGAATCCTCCCTGCTATGTCTCCTATAAGTTATCTAATTTTTCTCTATGGATCATGAGCACTCCAGTTATTTTACTTCTCTCTTGAATAATATAATAATTTAATAACCGTACTCTCTCGAGTTACGCTAGTTGCCCTTTTTTTTACTGCTTACATGGTCATGTCACGAGTTTTATTATCTCTATACCCACCTTTAAACCCTCTATATTGATCTCTCATATAATTTAGGGGTAACGTTGTTAACAATCACCTAAATATGCATTGTTTCTCAAGTGATATACACTAGATAGAAACCAGTAATTGATGGTCATTCAATTAGCTAAATAAAGTACGTAGTTGAACACATAGAAAAATTCAAAGGCAAAATTATATTGAAATATAACGATAGTTCATCATCCAAAATCAGTTGCTTGGAATTGTTCCAGTCGTATTTCCCTCTTCAAAACTTGTTTAATCTCTAAAAAGGTTAAGTTTAAGAGGTATTTATATGCTAGAGTACAACTAGAGCCGAAATAACTAAGTCCTAGCTGACTAGGACTCAAAGCACCTCGGATAGAGCCCCGCCCTCGCCCTAGTCCCGGCGAGGCCTCCTCTGGCGCGAGGTCTTTGGCGCCTCTGGCCTCGCCTAGTGTCCCTTGGGCGAGGTCCTCTCTTGGCCTCATGACGTGGTTCCTTTCATGATTTATTTTGTTGTTTTTTATGCCTCTTTATCCAATTTTCTTTACTTTATTTTCAAGTGATCCTACACATAAAAGTAACTCAATTAAGCATAAATATAGCACATATTATTAATATTTACAAGTAAAGTACATGGTAAATGATGATATAAATAAAATATATTAGCCGCGCGTCAACTATATGAGAATCTAATTTGAGGAGAAAATTTTAACCTCCATTGAAAGAGCTTTGAGCTTGAATTTTTTTTTTTAAAAAAAAACAGATTATAAAGCTTTGAGTTAATATCAATTTAGCTTTATAGATTCTTGAAAAAAATTGTTAAAATACATATCTAAAGTTTGATGCATTTTGTAGTTGGTTTGAATTGAATTTTTGGTCAAATTTTTTAGAGCCGACTCGGCAAGGAAGACGGCCCGAGTTTTCATATATCCGACTCTACTTGTTCAAATTAATTATTGAATTTTGTTCGAATTATCATTGAGAGTTTTAGTTAAAACTTGAGTTCGATCGAAGAAGTTAAGGGTGAGTTCGGATCGAGGGATAGTTGAGGCAAAGTTGAAGAGCACAATTTGAGTTTATTTCAAATTTTTTTGTTGGTTTGTTCCAATTAAGGATTCTTGCTTCTACTCGTATTTGGAAAAGACAGAGAAAGGTTAAAGTGGGTGATGGAGAAGGAGTTTGGTTGATGAGGAGATGGCGACGACGACAAGTAGGGGGCTACGGTGGGTTCGGGACAACACATTCGAGGATTTTTCAACTTTCTTCTTTTCTTTATTTTTCTTCAAATTTTGCGATTTTCTTATCTTTTTTGATATTTTTCATTTGTCTTGTTTGCCAAGTAGATACCGAGCGATATTCACGCACCAAACATGATTTGAGATTATCAGATTTGTTTTAAATTAGAATACTTTTGACCGAGTTGAGTTCAATAGGTACTGACCTTAATTGATGTGCCAAAATGAAAGTTAAAGCCAACTTTAAGGGGATGGTTAGGTATTTAGTCCTAAGTATTATAATTTCTCACATGGTTCAAATAAGAAAATATTTAATAACTAAAATTTTAGCTAATTTAGAAGTCATGAATATTAAAATAACAACAACAACAACAAACTCAGTATGATCCCAACATTTGGGGTCTAGGGAGGATAGTCTGTACGCAGACCTTACCCCTACCTAATGCAGGTAGAGAGGTTGTTTCTAATAGACCCTCAGCTCAGGAAGTGCAAGAAGAAGAAAAAGAGCAAGAAAGGAAGAGACAAGAAAAAGGGAGAGATAAAGGATAAGTAGTACCAAATAATAGCAACAGGAAATACAATACCTGAGGCGAACAAAAACATATCACATAATAAAAAATCTAAGAATATGAGGGACATGCATGCTACTAAGACTATCCGTGAACAACTAAAAACTACCCACTAACCTTCTACCTTAATCCTCGACCTCCACACCCTCCTATCAAGAGTCATGTCCTCATTGAGCTGAAGCAGCGCCATGTCCTGTCTAATCACCTCTCCCCAGTACTTATTAGACCTACCTCGACCTCTTCTAAAACTCTCCATGGCCAACCTCTCACACCTCCTGACAGGAGCATCAATGCTTCTTCTCTTAACATGTCTGAACCATCTCAACCTCGACTCTCGCATCTTGTCCTCCACGGATGCTACTCCCACTTTGTACCGAATAACTTCATTCTTAATCACATCTCTCCTGGTACACCTGCACAGCCATCTCAACATTCTTATCTCTGCTACTTTTATCTTCTGCATGTGGGAGTTCTTGACTGGCCAACACTCAGCCCCATACAACATAGTCGGTCGAACCACCACTCAATAAAACATACCTTTAAGTCTTGGCGACACATTCTTATCACATAAAACACTGGAAACGAGCCTCCACTTCATCCATCCCGCTCTGATACGATGTGCAACATCTTCGTCAATGGATAATAGACTCAAGATTCTTAAAACTCGCTCTCTTAGGGATAAATTGAGCATCAAGCTTAACCTCTACGTCTGCATCATGGGTCCCGTCACTGAGTTTGTACTCCAAGTATTCTATCTTGGTTCTACTCAGTTTGAAACCTTTAGACTCCAAGGTCTGTCTCTAAACCTCCAACATCGCGTTAACTCTGCTTCGTGTCTCGCCAATCAACACTATATCATCGGCAAATAGCATACACCAAGGCACCTCCCCTTGGATGTGTCACGACAGTATATCCATCGCCAAGGCAAATAACAATGGGCTAAGAGCCGATCCCTGGTGCAACCCCGTCTCCATAGGGAAATGCTCCGAGTCACCACCCAAAGTCCTCACCCGAGTATTAGCATCATCATACATATCCTTAATCACCCTAATGTACACTACCAGAACGCCTCTAACCTCCAAACACCTCCACAGGACCTCCCTCGAGACTTTATCATACGCTTTCTTAAGGTCAATAAACACCATATGCAAATCCTTCTTCCTTTCCTTGTGTTGCTCCATTAATCTCCTTACCAGATGAATCGCTTCTCTAGTCTAACTCCCCGTCATGAATCCAAACTGATTCTCGAAAATAGACACGCACCTCCTCACCCTGACCTCCACCGCCCTCTTCCAAACTCTCATAGTGTGACTCAATAACTTGATACCCCTATAATTATTGCAATTTTGGATATCACCCTTGTTATTGTAAAGCGGAACCATCGTACTCCTCCTCCATTCTTCGGGCGTCTTCTTTGTCTTAAAAATAACATTAAACAGCCCAGTGAACCAGTCCAAACCTGCCCGCCCCGCGCTCTTCCAAAATTCCACCAGGATTTCGTCTGGCACTGTCGCTCTGCCCTTGCACATCTTACGCATTACCCCTTCCACATCCTCTACCGTAATCCGCCTACAGTACCCAAAATCCCGCCGACTCTCTGAGTGCTCCACTCACCCAGCACAATGCGTTTATCCCCCTCCTCGTTCAACTGTTTATGGAAGTATGTCTGTTATCTTCTCATAATAAGTGCCTCATCCATCAACACTTTGCCATCCTCGTCCTTGATGCACTTGACTTGGTCTAAATCGCGGGCTTTCCTCTCCCTCACCTTGGAAAACCGGTACAACTTCTTGTCCCCACCTTTGCCCCTGAGATCCTCGTACAGACAAGCAAACGCCGCATTCTTAGCCGTCGTAACTGCTAACTCAGCCTCTTTCTTTGACTTTCTGTAACACTAGCGATAAGTCCTTTTTTCTCCTCGTTTGTACTCTCCACTAGTTTCAAATAAGCAACTTTCTTAGCTTCCACTTTACCTTGAACCTCTCCATTCCACCACCAGTACCCTTTATGACCCCCGGGAGAGCCCTTCGTGACCCCTACGACCTCTCTAGCATCTAACCTAATGCAATCCGCAGTCGTGAACCACATACTAGACGCGTTCCCCCTACTCATCCGGGCCCTCATAGCCAACAACTTCTCCCCTAACTCCTGAGTTTTGTCCTTGGTCAAGTTACCCCACTTGATCTTAGGTCGCCTGCAACCCGCCCTCTTCCTCCTACTCCTCTTGATCTCCAATTACATAACTAGGAGCCTATGACGGGTCGTGAGGTGCTCACTTGGGATGACCTTGCAGTCAGTGCACAGACCTTTATCACATTTCCTGCAGAGAAGATAATCAATTTGAGTCTTGCCCATTGAATTCCGAAAAGTGATCAGATGCTCTTCCCTCTTCGGAAAACTCGTGTTAGCTATAACCAAATCAAACGCTCTAGCAAACTCCAACAGTGAATTATCTCCCTCATTCCTATTCCCAAAACCAAAACCGCCGTGCACATTATCATAACCCCTAACACTAGCCCCAATATGACCATTGAAATCTCCGCCAATGAACAACTTCTCTGTGTGCGGGATACTACACACCATCTCGTCCAAATCCTCCCAGAATTGCTTCGTGACCTCCTGGTCCAAACCTACCTGAGGAGCGTATGCACTAATCACGTTTACAGTAAACCCAACAACTAGCAGCTTAATACTCATCAACCTATCATTTATCCTCCTAACCTCGTCCACGAGCTCCTTGAGGTTCCTGTCAACTAAAATACCTACCCCATTCTTACCCCTAACGCTTCCTGAGTACCATAGTTTAAACCCGTCTACAGCTCGTGCCCTAGTACCCTTCCTGACAAAAGTAATTAAATTAAAATGATAATTTGTCTAGTATAAAATTTACTTTTAATAAATGGTAAACAAGGCTATTGACATTTCACTAACGGGTTTCGGACTTTTAATATAATATAGATAGATATAAAAAGATTGAAAAAAGTTATAATATTTTGAATTTCAAAAGAGATCTAAATTTTTTCTTAAAAAATAATTGCATTAGAGTATAATTATAATTATTGAAAAAGAGTGGTAAGTATATATGAAATGCCGGAGTTCTTAGTATACTACTAAATTCAAAGTGATCTTAGATTATACTCTAGTTTTCTAGCTTTTCTTTCCTTAGCGAAAATCATTCTCCTTGAAACTGTATTAGTATCCCTTTGAGGAAAGTATGTATGAACGATAACGCTATGGGTCCGGTACCCTAACAGACTATCCTTGTTTTTTGTTTGTTATTATATACTAGTGGCAGTTAGCCCGTGCTAAAGCACATACCCAATCCAAAACTTGAACTATATAATTAAAGTTAGCTTTGTTAAAAAAATTTACATTGTTATGCGAAAATGTAAAACTTGGGACGCTAATTATTACTTCCTTCTGTTTACTTTAATTGATTTTTTAAATCTTTTTTTACTATCCACAATTTGATTTTTTAGATATTAAGAAGGAATTAATTTATTTTTCATGATTGAAAAAAAGCCTAGGAGTATTTGTTATATTTTCAATCAATAAATTGAGGTTAATATGGTCATATTGTTAACTAATGCTAAAAGGTGAATTCCATAATACATGAAAATAACCAAAAATAAATTAAAGTAGACCAAAGGACTATGTGGTTTTCGTGACATATAACAACTTCAATTACATATTTTTCCTTATTAACTATCTCAATTAGTATCGCCCTTTTGAGTAACCCCAAATAATAGTGAATACTACTTCCATTTTAATATGATCATATTGAGTGCATATGAAGTTGTAGGCCCAAATTCAACATAAAGTTTTAATTTAATTTGGGTGTACTTCATTTTATTAACTTTTTTAGATTCTTTTTTACTTACCAATTTAACATATTTGCTGAGAAATAAAAAAAAATTTAGATCACCAAGAATTTCAATTGCACTCCACGTTATGGAATTCTTGTTAAATCAAGTTATTCAAGATGGAAAATTGAGATTTTATTTAAATTGATAGAACAAAAATATTTTCATAGTCCAGATTATGTGATTCTTCTTACCAATTTCATATTAAGTTTCCCATTTCTACTATATATACAAAGAATAGTAAATTATATATTTGAAATCACTACTTTCAACAACACAACAGTAATAACCACAACTAACATTTAAATAGGCGATACATATGGTCCTTCCGTAGAAATACTATTATTTTTATAATGCAGTAATTATTTTTTTTCCATAAGGTCTTCTCATTACAGTCAAAGCTATGGGTGCTCCGAAACAACTACTTGTATAAAGATATCATGCATTAGAGGAAAATATACATAATCATAACTTATCAAAGAAGCGAATTTTGAAACATGAAATAACATGTAAATTAAAAATAATACTTCAAATTAAGTTAAAGTTTACTAATAATTCCATAATCAAATATGATACACATGGCATTTCTTGCTATTTCCAGAAATGCTTGATACTCCATGAAAGAAAGAAAAAATAGTAGTTACGTTCTTTTATCTACTTCAACTTTATCTTCTCAACAACCATTCATAAGTGATGATGTATTATTTTATTCGTCATTTTACAGCCTGCTTTTCAAAAAGTAATTTTGTTAACTCATGATTTGTAAGAAAAGATACTCCACTAACATACTTAAAATAGGAGAAATACATCACACAAGCATAAGGGGAGCTATCTATTATTGGCCGTACAATCTAAACTATTACTGAAATATTTATAAAGTTTCTTTCCTTCTCTTGTGTTGTATGTTAAAATTTCTTATGACATTCTAAAGTACCAACTAATTCGTGTAGATTTCAAATAGGATCATCTAATAGCAGAACAAAATCAAGTCTTAGTGTTATTCTCCATTTTGCACAAGAAATTTTCCAAGGAAATAAAAATTAAGCTCAAATATTTTATTGATTTAGTCAAACCAAGTAAACTCAGTTAACCTTAAAATAATTCTCCACCTTCTTTTCTCAAAGACATAAATTAAATCAAAGTTAAAGAGGAGAAAATACAAATTAAAAAAAAACTACGGATAGAATTCGAAAGGCTTTTAATTTTAGAAAGCTAGGCACATATATCGAAAATGCAAAAGCTTAATGAAGGAGTTGTATATTGCATCAGTTTTCCAAACGTAAAATTATCAACTCAAAGAGAAGGCGTTGTAGACTCATTATTTTTATGAGCCCAGCGTAAAGCATATATCGTCATGTGGTAGAAGCTTTAAATCAACGGCTGATACCAATAAAGTTGTTTCCTTTAACATAGTTTCATAAATAGCTTATGGGCCCAAGTTACAAAGTCAGCATATAATTGACATTTTAACTAAGATGTTTTTTTCGTCATTAGGCCACACACAACCACGTTGACTCGAAGCTCCTTAAACTGTGAATTATTAATAGTAGGAAATTACCAGCAATATATGGAGCACAAAGGAGAGCTGATAATTTGAGGTTTGTATAAACTCAAATATTATCTTTATTTACTAAATTGTGTAATGGCAATTGTTGTAATAATAAGCTAACTCGGGACAAATAATATGGAGCATATAGTCATAACTGCAAAAATTAAGAAAAATTAAAGATACGATAGCTGATCTAGAAAAAGTCAACACGTAACTCTTATTAATATGGGATACGATGTGGAACTGACAAAAAAAGACATCATTTTATTTATGAATGCACAAATAAAAAAGGAGTATTAATGAATAAAATGAGACTGCTTGATCTTTTTGTTAACTTCTATTAATCGGAAGCTAGTTCTTTGAAAACACTGTATTTTCATTCACAGAAAAGATTTGTTATAAAAAAAAGTAGTTTAGTTTTTCAGGAAACTTTATGAAAAAAAGTCTTTGAACAATTTTTTGATGATATATTTTGTATAATCGTTTCCAAAAACTTTAAAAATTCTTTTAGACTTGAAGGATATAACTGTTTTAGATTTACAAAAGAATAGTAGTATGTGTTCCTAAAATCTGATTTGGGGTTTGGACCAACTTTGATTTTTCAATACTTACCACCTTTATGTAGTTTTATTTGCTTGTCAAAGATATTCATAGTTGCAGACGCACGTGACTATCACAAATTCAATACTACGCAAATTAATAATAATGTGTGAAATGTACAATTAAAATTGAACGTATACAACATATATTAGTACATGTATGCGTATTTTTGCTTAAAATGATTTCCACTCTTTTTTTGAGACACTGACATCTTAATCTCTTTATTTAATTGTAACAATAAAGTCTAACCTTGAGATATTTATCAAAAACTCTGTAATCTTGCTACAATAAAGTCTCTCTTTTCTTAATATTTTATCTAAAATTGATAAATTTGCGAAAAGTATACTTCTATTTTTTTTATGTCATTTAAGGCTTAGTAATTTACTATCAAATTATTGCTCCACTTTTCTGATTAAGTATAGGTTTACAAATCATGGATGGCCTAACTTTACATTTTTCTTTTTCTAAACATAAAATTTCACCGTTGAAAGAATAACTTAAGTTTGATTAAGAATTTGAAACAAAAATCATAGTTAAATGAAGCGTGTGATAACACACTTAAATTGTAAATATAAAATCATTAGCTCCCTTATTACATGAAAAGTCAAACTTTATAAAAACACCAAATATAGTTTGATTTTTTTTTCTTTTGGATTTAATTTAACCAACTCAAAAAGCTTTCACTTAGAGTAATTATTATTTCAAATAGAGAGGTGGGTGGGAAAAACTTAGGTGGGGGCCACATCACAGAAGACCCCACATTTACACTAACAATGCTGACACGTAATGAAAAGTTTAGGTGGAACCCACGTATATTAGGCTTAAGTAGTAAAAACTTTCCGAAAATAACCCTAACACGTTTCTAGTATTCCTAAAATAACCTCCCTTATTAATAGTAGGAATATAAATATCTTATCGTTCAAAAAAATAAAAGAACACTCAAGATTTTCATTAAAGTGACTAAGATTTATATTATAATAATATTAAAAAAAATATTTGAAAAGTATTTTTCACTTATCAAATAAATCACGGAATATTTCTGCATAAAAATGTTTGATGGGAAATTATTTTCCATACCAAACAAGCTCAGTCAGTAGAATCTTGGTTGTATTCGGACCCAAAACCTGGAATGAAACCTTTTTATTTCGTTTCCTGAATAGTAGTAGTTAAAGCAAAATTCAAGAGTCAGAACAAGAAGAAAACCCTCCCACTCGAATTTCAACTGTGTGTATGCAGAGAGGAAAAGGATGCTGCGAGCTCCGACTCCAACCAGTCATTCAAATCAAGCCACACCAGAAATGGAGCAGCAGCAGCAGCAGCCTCCGCCGCCCCAGTTGAGGTCTTCTTCTTCTTCCTCAGTTTTCAGAAGCCACCATCATCAGTTTCATCCTTCTCGACCCGCCATCCTTGATCTCTTCAACCTCTACTTAGGACTGGTAATCTGTCTTTAATTTCATTTGCCCCTTTTTTGAAAAAAAAAATCCCCCCCAAATTTATTGCCTTTCTCTACTGCTTTTTTTTTTTGTTTTCCATTTGTAAAGTTCAATCTCTTGGATGATTTCGCAGAGAAATTTCCGCAATTCACTGTTTCTCGCTGTTGCCTTTTTTTTTCTTTATCGAATTTCTTATTTCACTGAAAGTTCATTTTTTCTTTTCTATTCTTTATTGTTGCAGCAAAATCCCCCAAATTTAATCACCATTCCAATCTTGAAGTTTTTGTTTCGTTGCTAAGTTTATTTTCTTTTTGAATGTTCTTTCGCAGAAAAATTCTGGGCAAAAATCAGATGATTCTATTAGAGAACCTCCGTAAGTGTTGTCTTTTCTTTCCGACATGTATAATTTGGCTGTAGTTTGAAGCACTATCTTGCGCATGTTTTAAATATTTTTCATTCTTTATGACTTTTATTAGCTTAACTATATACATCTGTCTCCAAATTATTTTGGAGTCAAGGAGTGGTGGGGGCGTTACCACAGCTATTTAAATGAAAAAACATGAAAAAGTTAGCTTATTTGATGCCGGTTATATAATGAGGTCAGGAAGCGATTCTCGGAGGATTTGGACGAGATGATGCGTAGTATCCCGCACACAGAGAAGCTGTTCATTGGCTGAGATTTCAATGGCCATATTGGAGCTAGTTCTAGGGGTTATGATGATGTGCATGGCGGGTTCGGTTTTGGGGATAGGAATGAGAGAGGTAATTCACTGTTGGAATTTGCTAGAGCTTTTGATTTGGTTATAGCAACTCGAGTTTTGCGAAGAGGGAAGAGCGCCTAGTCACTTTCTGGAATTCAATGGGCAAAACTCAGATTGATTATCTTCTCTGCAGGAAATGCGATAAAGGTCTGTGCACTGATTGCAAGGTCATCCCAAGTGAGCACCTCACGACCCTACATAGGCTCCTAGTTATGGACCTGGAGATCAAGATGAGCAGGAGGAAGAAGGCGGTGTGCATGCAACCTACGATCAAGTGAGGTAACTTGACCAAGGACAAAGCTCAGGAGTTAGGGAAGAAGTTGTTGGCTATGAGGGCCTGGATGAGTAGGGGACGCGTCTAGTATGTGGTTCACGACTGCGAATTGCATTAGGGTAGCTGCCAGAGAGGTCTTAGAGGTCACGAAGGGCTCTCCCGGGGGTCATAAAGGGGACTGGTGGTGGAATGGAGAGGTCCAAGGTAAAGTGTAAACTAAGAAAACTGCTTATTTGAAGCTAGTAGAGAGTACAAACGAGGAGGAAAAAAGGACTTATCGGGAGTGTTACAGAAAGACAAAGAAAGAGGCAAAGTTAACATTTACAACGGCTAAAAATCCGGCGTTTGCTCGTTTGTACGAGGAGCTCGGGGCCAAGGCAGGGACAAGAAGTTGTACCGGTTGGCCGAGGTGTGGGGGAGGAAGGCTCGTGACTTAGATCAAGTCAAGTGCATCAAGGACGAGGATGGCAAAGTATTGATGGACGAGGCACTTATTAGGAGAAGATGACAGACATACTTCCATAAACTTTTTAACGAGGACGGGGATAGACGCATTATGCTGGGTGAGTTGGAGCACTCCGAGAGTCGGCGGGATTTTGGGTACTGTAGGTGGATTACGGTAGAGGAGGTGGAAGGGGCGATGCGCAAGATGTGCAGGGGCAGAGCGACGGGGGCCAGACGAAATCCCGGTGGAATTCTGGAAGAGCGCGGGGCGAGCAAGTTTGGAGTGGCTCACTGGGCTGTTTAATGTTATTTTTAAGATGAAGAAGATGCCCGAAGAATGGAGTTGGAGTACGATGGTTTCTCTTTACGAGAACAAGGGTGGTATCCAAAATTGCAACAATTATAGGGGTATCAAACTATTGAGTCACACTATGAAGGTTTGGGAGAGGGTGGTGGAGGCCTGGGTGAGGAGGTCTGCGTCTATTTCCGAGAATCAGTTTGGATTCATGCCGGCGCGTTCGACTACAGAAGCGATTCATCTGGTTAGGAGATTAGTGGAGCAGCATAGGGAGAGGAAGAAGGACTTGCATATAGTGTTTATTGACCTTGAAAAAGCGTGTGATAAAGTCCCGAGGGAGGTCCTGTGGAGGTGTTTGGAGGCTAGTGGCGTTCCGGTAGCGTACATTAGGGTGATTAAGGATATGTATGATGATGCTAAGACTCGGGTGAGGACTCGGAGCATTTCCCAGTGGTGACAGGGATCGACTCTTAGCCCGTTTTTATTTGCCTTAGCGATGGATGTACTGTCGCGACACATCCAATGGGAGGTGCCTTGGTTCATGCTATTTGCCGATGATATAGTGTTGATTGACGAGACGCGAAGCGGAGTTAACGCGAGGTTGGAGGTTTGGAGACAAACCTTGGAGTCTAAAGGTTTCAAATTGAGTAGACTCAAAACAGAATACTTGGAGTGAAAATTATGTGACGGGACCCATGAAGCAGATGTAGAGGTAAAGCTTGATGCTCAAGTTATCTCCAAGAGAGCGAGTTTTAAGTATCTCGAGTCTATTATCCAAGGTAACGGGGAGATTGACGAATATGTCGCACATCGCATCGAAGCGGGATGGATGAAGTGGAGGCTCGCTTCCGGTGTTTTATGTGATAAGAACGTGCCGTCAAGACTTAAGGCCAAGTTTTATAGAGTGGTGGTTCGACCGACTATGCTGTATGGAGCTGAGTGTTAGCCAGTCGAGAACTTCCACGTGCAGAAGATGAAAGTAGCAGAGATGAGGATGCTGAGATGGATGTGTGGGTGTACCAGGAGGGATAAGATTAATAATGAAGTTATTCGAGACAAAGTAGGAGTAGCCTCCGTGGAGGACAAGATGCGGGAGTCGTGGCTGAGATGGTTCGGACATGTTAAAGAGAAGAAGCATTGATGCCCCTGTTAGGAGGTGTGAGAGGTTGGCCATGGCGAGTTTGAGTAGAGGTCGAGGTAGGCCTAAGAAGTACTGGGGAGAGGTGATTAGACAGGACATGGTGCTGCTTCAGCTTACTGAGGACATGACCCTTGATAGGAGGGTGTGGAGGTCAATAATTAAGGTAGAAGGTTAGTGAGTAGTTTTTAGTTAGCACGCATGTCCCTTCATATTCTTAGATTTTTATTACATTATGTGGTTCTGTTCGCCTCAGGTATTGTATCCCTTGTTGCTAGTATTTGGTACTACTTATCCTTTATCTTTCCCTTTTTCTTTTCTCTTCCATTTTTTTTTCTTTCTTGCTACCCACTTCTTATTACCCTTCCTGAGTTGAGGGCCTATTGGAAACAACCTCTCTATCTGGTAGGTAGGGGTAAGGTCTGCATACAGACTACCCTCCTTAGACCCCACCTGGTGGGAACATACTGGGTTTATTGTTGTTGTATTCTTTCACAATTCCCTTTTATGAATTCGGGTTTGTTGGACTTGGTCCTCCATATATTCGGCATCTAATGCACCAAAAGTTTTATTTATTATCTCCCAGTCATATTTCATATTACCGATTCATGAACACAGTAAGGAGGAATTGGAGGTGAGACTGACGACACGGCAACATTAAGATTTACCTTTTGTAGTTGCACAGGGGCTTTACTTCTTATCAGAGAAGAATAGGTTTATTATACCTGCAATCAACATCATTTCTTGCTTCTATTTAATAAGAGGACAAAAAGAAATTGAGTCTTTTGGTTTTTATGCATCTATATCTCTCTAGGATAAATTAAACGGAATGGGTTCTAAAGTTACGTTTTGGGAATTTGAAAATTCTAGTTAACTCTTTCTTTCTCTTGTTTGGGTATTGGGTGGGGAACTGAATCCCATGCTTACCTGCCATTCTGTTTTCATGGCAAGAGTACACAACAATATTTTTATTTCAGATGGTAAATCTTAGAAGCAAGTACAGATACTTAAATCAATAAATCTAGTAAAAACAGCAGGTGAGATTGAAATGTTGGTCCAAAAGTGAAAGAAGCAGAAGTCTTCTTACAGGAGGAGTCAAGTGCTTAGATGATTTGCTCATGTTTCTTCTCATTGGATCTGAAATTAAGCAATCATATATGTGGAACTTGAAGTTTCTTTTAAGCATGAAAAGATATGGTTATTTTTAAAATTTTGTGAAATAAGATGTGATGACTATAGGCTTATGAAATATTTTGTTGCACTTGGTAACTGGCATAATGTGATCTTCAATTATGCCTCTCTTCTTTTTTCAACTTCCTAACTAATGCGTATTTGCTCTATGATGCCAAAACTCTTACCATTGATTGCACTGATCAAAAAGGAAAGTAAGTCTTATGATTGATTGCTGATGCAAGAGATATACAGGAATAAGACACAGAAGCGAGTAACTGCTCTTAACAGAGAGCTTCCTCCACGAAATGAGCAATTTGTCTTAGATTTTGGACAGCTGCAGAGCCAATTTGCTGTAAGTTTTTTCAGTTGGAAAATAATTGCTCTGTTGGATCCTTGCGTCTTTTATCTTCTATGTGTTACATCTGATAAAATCTTGTAATAAGTGCTTGTTCTTGTGTCTTACATATTATCCCAGGACCAGGAACAACTACGTGCAGTGGCAGAATCTGTTCTTATTTCTCTGGTTATTCAGTGCAGCAGTCATGCACCTCATGCAGAATTTCTCCTCTTCGCCATATGCAGTTTGTCTAGTATAGGATACATAAACTGGGATACGTTCTTGCCTTCTCTTCTTTCCTCAGTTTCATCTACGGAGATATCAAGTCAGGGAAATCAGCTATCTGGTGCGGTCTCTTCTGCTAATTTAACACAGTCTGGATTGCTGCCATCTTCCACTGCAGTAGCGAGTACCTCTAATTTTCATTCATCAAATCCTGCATCTCCTTTGCCTACCATCCATGGTATTGGGTCCCCTGTTCAGTCAGCAGCTGAACCATCATCTTCTGCTGCTTTGTCTCCCATGAAGTCTTCTGAGGTTAATGGCACTAGTCAACAGTCCATCGCAAAAGTGAATCTATTGACAAGGGATAATGCTGCAAGCAGTCTGCGTCAGATATGTTGCAAAATTATTTTAACTGGTCTAGATTCTAGTCTTAAGCCAGGAACACATGGCGAAGTTTTCCACCATATGTTGAACTGGTTGATTAATTGGGACCAAAATTTACACGGTGTTGATGAATTTGATAGTGCGAAATATTGGAAACCAGATAAGGCCCTAATTGAGTGGCTACACAGCTGTTTAGATGTTATTTGGTTGCTGGTAGAGAATGATAAATGCCACATACCATTTTATGAACTTCTCCGGAGTGGGTTGCAGTTTTTAGAAAACATACCAGATGATGAAGCTCTGTTCACTCTTATTTTGGAAATCCATCGGAGGCGAGATATGATGGCTATGCATATGCAAATGTTGGATCAACACCTTCACTGCCCTACATTTGGGACTCCTCGACTTCTGCCTCAAGCCAGTGCAAGTTCGTCCGGTGAAGCAGTTGCTAACATGAGATATTCACCAATTACATATCCTAGTGTGCTTGGGGAACCACTGCATGGAGAGGTGTGTATATGTGATATCTTATTAGAAACATGTTAAAATATTGTGTAGAAGCTTGCTGATAAAAATATGTAAATAGTAAAAAAGAAATGTTAATAGGGAATCTGTTTGCTTGAGAATGAAGGAGCAGTCGAGACATCTTCCAAGACTGAAAGAAATTTTAGCATCAATTTTCAGCTAAGTTGCTCCGACACGGCAATTTTGGTGTCGCACCTGTGTCAACATGACACTAGTATGAGTGTAGGTATGGGATCTGTACCGATTTGGTCAAACAATTTTGGGTACTTTGACCATGACGGACGAAAAAATTCGAGATAAGATACAATTTGATTCTTGAAATCAGATCCAAAACTAGGATAAATTTGAAGAAAATAGTATACCTTGTATAGGTAATTAATCTTTTACTTATCTACAAATTAAGAATAAAAGAAATCCACACTTTACAAGCTATACGTAAGTATTCCACAAAATTCTCATAATTTAGTGATATTTTTATATTTTTGCTTTTTTGAATTATTTTTAGCCGGATCCCTGTACCTCTATCCATACTAGGATCCGTATTCCCGAATCTTTGAATTTACATTTCGAAGGATCTGACCTCTAGGTCCGCATCTGTGTCGCCCCGCACCCGTGTCCGAGCAACTTAGATTTTCAGCAGTCCTCTTAGTCTCCTTAACATCAACAATAATATATGTTCGATCTGTGATAGAAAATTCATATGCAACTTTGTTTTCTGCCCATCTTTAGTCAAAGAAGGATAGTAGTGTTCTAATGTGCTTCAATTATTTTTTACTAAATGATTTTGGTCCCTATCTATCTATACTATATTAAAAGCATGAAACCTCTTAGCGAATGTCGTTCGTCTTTTTTACCTTTTAAAAATGAATTTCACACTAGACAAAATTGTAATTCAATTATTTTCTTATATTAAGAACTTTAAAAACATCTAGAATTTCTTTCCTCGTTTATAGGAAATCCTAATATTTAGGAATTAAATCAACTAAACTTACCTTATATATTTTTTCCTTAGTTGAATTATATATCATAGCTATAATATACAATCTTAACTATCCTATAGTACATGAATAAAATTATACAATATTTAGGGGACTCTAATATTTAATGTAACGTGAATCCTTGCGGATCATTGAAATAGGACTTTAAGTTCAACCTTTTAGTTAATTTGGAATGTATTTATGTCTTATAGGCACAATCAACTAAAAATTTGGTTATTAAATATTTTCTATTTAAACTGTGTAGAAAAAAATAATCTTAATTTTTGACTGTAAAATTAACTAAAATTTCACTTCAGATAAATTTCCCTATTTAGATCCCGTTAATATTAAAGTTTGAATTGAATTATAAGATTCTTTTATTGTTCAAAATAAAATAATTATTGGCTCTTGATTTCCGAGGACATGACTCTTGATAGGAACATGTGGAGGTCGAGCATTAGGGTGGTAGGTTAGGGGGTAGTCGAGAGTTCTTCCCTCTTTGTACCGGGTAGTCTGATAGAGTTTCGTGTAGGTTTGTTAGCGGTCTATGTTGTGTTCACATTGTTGTTTTGCATAGTTTTGTGTTATTGTCCTTCCACTTCTCCGTTGTTGTTAGTTTTTTTCTGGCATCTTTTGTTGTTACATGACTCTTGTTTCTTTTCTGATATTATTGTCTCTCCTGTTGAGCCAAGAGTCTCTCGGAAACATCCTCTCTACCCTTTTCGGGGTAGGGGTAAGGTCTGCGTACACTCTACTCTCCCCAGACCCCACTAGTGGGATTTTACTGGGTATATTGTTGTTGTTGTTTTATTGTTCAAAATGTCACTATTCTTTTTCCTATCAGATTTGCTTAAGGACTTTAAAAACAACTAGAATTTCTTTCCTTGTTTATAGGAAATCCTAATATTAGGAATTGAAAATCAACTAAACTTACCTTATATATTTTTTCCTTAGTTGAATTATACATCATAACTATAATATACAATCTTAACTATCCTATATCACGTGAATAATTTATACAATATTTAGGACTCTTTCATATTTAATGTAATGTGAATCCTTGTTGCTCATTCAAATAGGTCTGTGAGTTCAACCTTTTAGCTTTTTGGAATACATTTATGTCTTATAGGCACTATCAACTAAAATTTTGGTTATTAAATATTTTTAATTTAAACTGTGTAGCAAAACATAATATTAATTTGAGACTGTAAAATGAACTAAAATTTCACTTTATATAAATTTCCCTATTTAGATCCCGTTAATATTTAATTTTAAATTGAATTATAAGATTCTTTTATTGTTTAAAATGTCACTATTCTTTTTCCATCATATTTGCTCTGCTTTGAAGCTACAAAACGATAGGCACTCATAAGCTATAACTCAAAAGTAAAATTACTCATTATATTTGGCACAATTAAAAGGAATATCGAATTATTAATATAATTTCTCCTGAAATTTTAAAGAATAAAGTCAACAAATTTCACATTCAACAATAACAACAACCCCCAGTGTAATCCCACAAGTGGGTTCAACAAATTTCACATTGGATAAAATTATTATTATTCTAATATTTAGAATTTTCAAATCTGCTAAAATTTGAATATTAACTTTGTTTCTTATTTAAACTTTGTAAGAAATCATAATTTTTAGACTTCAAAATCAATTAAATCTTACCATTTATAAATGTCCTTATTTAAAGCTAGTTGGTATTAAAGTAGAATTAAACTATAAGATTCTTTTGTTATCAAAACATTAAAAAATTAGAACTCATATTTGCATAATTTTGTAGTCATATTTGCACTACTTTGAAGCTACTAAAAAATAGGCACACATAAGTTCTAACTCAAAAGTAAAAATGCTAATTAATTTTCTTTGTTCGTCAACTGTAATTTTTTCTTGAAGTTTTAAATAATATTAACTTTAATTTATCTAGCGACAAATTTGTCAAAGTATATTCTTATGTGTTATACTTAAAATGTAGGACTCTTGGAAAAAAATCTTAAAACTTCAAGGTTGTATGTTATGTTGAAACTAAATAGAAAGTATGATAATTTATGAAGTTGAACTGATAGTATTATGAAGTTGGAACAAGGTTTAAGGTGAAAATATTAAATGGTAATTGAAGACTTTTATCAGATAGAGTTTCTTCGAATTGTGTTAGCTATATAGTATCAACATTCATCAATTTCAGGAGCTTATACATTTTTTTTTAATAATTGGAACATAAATTTTATGTAAATAATTACTCTTTGAGACGAGGTATAACTTTCACAATGGACAAAATTGTAATTTAAGTTGTTTTTCTAATATTTAGGACTTTGTATTTATTAAACTTTTACGTTTTAAATCTTTCATTATTAAACTAGGTAAGAAATCCTAATATTTTGTAATTTAAAATCGATTAACATTTTACCTTGTATAAATTATACTAATTGAAAATAAAATCTTTGTGCTATACTCATAGAATCAAGATGGTGACGGTTTTATACGTGCCTTTAATGTCTAAATTAAAATTGTTTCTAAAAATTCTTATCCTAATCATACAAAATAATTAATTCATGTTCAATTAAGCACCCAAAACATTTAGTAGCATATTTGATCACACTAAACAGCACAAGCCTAAATCTATATTGTTAAAGCTTGAAATTTTTAAAAAATTACTCATTGAAATGGGAAACACGTGCAACATGCGTACACTAAATCTAGTGATATCAAAAAAGAAAAAAGAAGAAATTCTAGAACATCACTTAGTACTTTATTACTGTAGCATATTATGTATACCAACTTGATACATCTTCCAACTTGAGCATTGGTTAAATTAGTCATGGACCTCTTACTTATCAAAAGAAAAAAAATGATGGAACTGTTACGGAGGAGTGCAGAAGGGTGGCAAACTTGATTGCTCTTTGATCAATTAGCTTTGACATTTAATTGTTTTTTCCAGCAAGACATGGGCAGTTTGGAATATTAGGATATGATTTCTAGTGACTAGTGCTGAGACCATAGTGAGCGCGGTGTTAAAAGGCGATAAGGTTGACCTAAAATCACATGGAAGGAAGTTGTCTTGAAGGACCAACAATCTCTGAGAATCCTGTAGATTTAGCAAAAGATAGGGCACGATGGAAGAAAAAGATCTTTTTAGGCAATACCAATTAGTTGGGAATATGTTTTAGTCTTGTTAGTAAATTTACTTTATGTCTTATGCTTTCTAGGAGTTTCTTTTAGTCTTATTTGATATTTTTATGCCAATAAAAAAAATAGAGAACTTAGAGTACTTATTTTTAAATTCGTATAGTGTTGTCATGGGATTAACTTAAATGGAGAAACATGGTCGGTGAGAATTCATATAGCCTTACTTGTTTGGAGTTGAGGCGTAATTATTATTGCAATAGTATGTAAGGAGTCTTTTGCTAGTGTTGGTAAGTTTGGAAAAGGTTGCAGGATTCTGATTCTAAAATGCTATTGTGTTGTTACTCGGAATATATGGAGAATTACGGTGTAGCCGGGGTTTCGCCTTAACTAATGCATTTGGGGCAGTTCTTACTTTAAATTTGATTTTTCGCTTGTGATGTTCGGACTAATTGGTTACCATTTTACATCTTGTGTTCAGAGTGCTTTGGTGTCCTAAAATTTGATATAAGTTGGGTATTGTCAGTAAAATGCAGGGATGGTCTTGGTTTTGATTGTGAAATTTTGGATTATAGATGTGGGTTTGGTTGTAGTCTATGGAGTTTAGGCTGGCGTAGCTGATCTGTTCTATAGTGACCTATGTCTAATGCCTGTTTTATGTGGTTGGCTATGGGTGAGATAAATGTTACCACATTCACTGGCCATTTCTGATTCTTTAGTTGATTGTGTGGAGTCTCACGTTACCTAGTCCTCTTTAGTTGATTGGGTGGAGTCTCTCCTTACCTAGTTCAATGGTTCTTTATAGAACTTCATGTGATTACTGCCTGTAATTTATTGTTTCTCAACCTTAATAACTCCTATTAAACCTGATAAATTTACTGAATTTGAACCTTACTAACTCCTATTAAACGTGATGAATGGTGGCTCTAACCAAGCAGTCAAAGGAGATCTAATCGTCCTATCTTCAGCTCCTGGATGCCTTAGTTAGTGTTCCCATTTTTTGATGATTCTTTCACGAATTTGATACTTGCTTTAAGTTTTAAGTTTTTTTTTTGGATGAAAATTAACACGATCAATTCATTTGGTATAGTTATAAATGTAGACAGAGCTAATCTAGTTCTAGATAGATTGGCTTGGCCGTTATAGTATTCATGGCCTGACGATTGCCAACTTAGAAGTTCTAAATACAATTCCTTATTCGGTAGCTGATGGTATCTTGTTGAATATTTGAGAAGCTTTTAGATGCATACAGAGATCTGCTCGATATTTAGGGCCTTACTTGGTTGACTCAGCCTTTGTTTCTCCGTTAATGCTCTCTACTATTTAACCTTCTTTCATATTCCTAGTAGTATACCTTCCTGGCCAATTAAGAATTCTTTGAGCAATCCTTGCTTTGGTACTTCCGGCGATACTATTGTTGTACGTATCAGGAAGTGTTTAGATGATAAGATTTTCACAATATGGGGGCCTTGTTTTGTTAGTTACTTTTGTTGTCCATCTCAAGTTATCTACTATTAATCCTTTAGTTCATAAGAGTTGTTGGCGTTGCATGGATGAGGTACAGGAATATTGCAAACTAAAAGTTTTTGCTTGCAAATCTAAAGAAGGGACAAGGCTTTTTTTTTTTTTTTGGGATGGGGAGGATTTGAGTCCCTATGAATCAAAAACTCAGAAAATACTCATTGTGTGGGAACTGGTTGTACTGTTGGCTTTGGGAGTCGGATATTATTATTTTTATTATTATTATTATTATCATCATCATTACTATTATTATTATTATTATTATTATTATTATTTCTGCTACTACTTTTATCATCATCATTATTATTATTATTATTATTATTATTATTATTATTATTATTATTTCTGCTACTACTTTTTTTTGATACTGGTGGTGTCCAAGCCAACTTGGACGCACTTCCATTTTTTCATCTGGTGGTACCTGCTATATCCCCACAAGCAGAGGTAAAGGGTAACTTTCCCCACCAAGGCTTAGGCAAACGGGAAGAAATCACCAAGTGTTTTTGATTCGAATCGTGGTCTCCCTTTTTTTTTTTCATTTCGCTTTATCTACCACTAGGCCACACCCTTCGGTGCCTATTTGGAGTCAGATTATCTATGGCTTAGGGTAATGAAAAGATAGTACAGGCAGCAACCAAGTGAACTGTATGCTATAGCTATTGTCACCCATTCAAGTCCTTGCAAATCACATTTACATTTTCCTCATAATCTTTAAAACGGGGTTCTAGGTGATAGTGGTGCACCAAAATCAAGTACAACTCTTAATCTTAATACACTTAATCGAATCAGATTGTTAAATCATATTGGAGGCATATTTATGTCCGCTGAGCTACTTATCTCAGTCAGAAGTGCTGCATCAGAAACGATGTTTGACCAAGAGATGAAATATGTCGAGTTCCAAGGCCAGTTTTAATCTGCATAAAACAACTATAGCGTATAATGCCTGTATCAGTTTCTCTATTTGTTTGTGCTAATGTTTATCTGTATGCTGCCAGACCTTTATGTATCTTACATCGACCAGTGGTTATATCTTGAGGATATTCTGACCCTTGTGCAAAAGCTGATCTATAATGCCTCTCTTTTATAGCTAAAGAATCTTTCTGATGTGTAAACTTACTTGCATTTATTTGGAAATAGGATCTTGCAGCATCCATTCAAAAAGGGAGTCTGGATTGGGAGCGAGCTTTGCGTATTCTAAAGCATGCTCTTCGTAACAGTCCATCACCAGACTGGTGGAGGCGTGTGCTTCTCGTGGCTCCCTGTCACAGGCTTCATGCCCAGGCTCCAACTCCGGGTGCCGTTTTTACATCAGAAATGGTTTGCGAAGCAGCGATTGAAAGAATTGTTGAATTATTGAAGTTGACTAATTCAGGCAACATTCTCAAACTTCAAACTCTGCCTGAGATTGTGTTAGCAATTGCCAAGTTGTACATTACTCTGTTTTTCCCCTTCTCTTTCTTATGATGTTATTATCATTATTACTGTGAGAATGCACGGAAGAAAAATCTATTATCGATATTGACAATGATACAATGAGCTCTATATATATAACATGTGCTACTCCTAATACATATGGGATTAGGGTTATTTACTACTATTAACTATCAAACTAACACTCCCCCTCAAGCTGGTGCATATAAATCATATGTACCGAGCTTGTTACATATATAACTAATGCGAGGACCAGTGAGGGACTTGGTTAAAATATCAGCAAGCTGATCATTCGACTTCACAAATTTTGTTGCAATATCTCCCGAGAGTATCTTTTCTCTAACAAAGTGACAGTCAATCTCAATGTGTTTAGTTCTCTTATGGAACACTGGATTTGACGCAATATGAAGAGCAGTTTGATTATCACACACAAGTCTCACCTTACTAATCTCACCAAATTTCAACCCTTGAGCAACTGTTTGATCCAAATTAGCTCACATGTGGCCATAGCAATTGCTCGATATTCTGCTTCTGCACTAGACCGAGAAACAACATATGTTTCTTGCTCTTCCAATACACCAAATTTCCTCCTATTAAGACACAATATCTAGACGTAGAACGTCTATCAGAAGGTGATCCTGCCCAATCAGCATCTGAGTATTCAATGATCTGCTCATGGCCTCGACCCTCAAACAATAAGCCTTTGCCTGGAGCTGATTTTATATACCGAAGAGTGCGGACAACTGCATCCCAGTGACTATCTCATAGAGAATCCATAAACTGACTCACAGGAAAGGAAATGTCAGGTCTAGTCACTGTGAGGAAATTTAATTTACCAACCAACCGCCTATATCTTGCAGGATTGCTAAGAGGCTCCCCCGTTTCTGGTAGAAGTTTAGAATTTGGATCCATTAGAGTGTCAACAGGTCTACAACCTGTCATTCCTGTCTCCTCAAGAATATCTAAGGCATACTTCCGTTGGGAGATCACAATACCTGATCTAGACTGAGCGACCACAATACCCAGAAAATACTTTAATCTGCCCAAGATCCTTAGTCTGAAAGAGATGTTGCTTCAACTTACTAATACCATCCTGATCATTGCCGGTAATAACAATATCATCAACATAAACGACCAGATAAATACAGAGATTTAAAGCAGGATATCGATAGAATACAGAGTGATCAACTTCACTACGAGTCATGCCAAACTCCTGAATAACAGTGCTGAACTTACCAAACCAGGCTTGAGGAGATTGCTTTAGACCAGAAAGGGACCGACACAACCGACTATAAGGCCGCTAGACTCCCCCTGAGCAACAAAACCAAGTGGTTGCTCCATATAAACCTCATCCTCAAGGTAACCGTGCAGAAAATCTTTCTTAATGTCCAACTGATAGAAGGCCAATGGCGAACTGCAGCCATGGATAGAAAAAGACGGACTGATGCTATTTTAGCCACGGGAGAGAAAGTATCACTGTAATCGAGTCCAGTATACCCTTTCGCAAGAAGACGAGTCTTAAGTCGATCAACCTGACCATCTGGACCAACTTTGACTACATACACGCAACGACAACCATCAGTCGATTTACCCGAAAGAAGAGAAACAAGCTCCCAAGTACCACTCGTATGTAAAACAGACATCTCGTCAATCATAGCCTGTCGCCACCGGGATGAGACAGTGCTTCACCTATAGACTTAGGGATGGAAACAGAGAACAAAGATGACACAAATGCACAATGGGATGGTGACAGACGATGGTAACTTAAACCGACATAATGAGGATTAGGATTAAGTGTGGACCGTATACCTTTTCGTAGTGCAATCAGTTGATTAAGAGGAGACAAGTCCGCATTATTAGCAAGGTCAGGTGCAGGACGTGAATCATCTGGGTCTGGTGCTGGATGCGGACGACGATGATAAGTTAGGAGTGGTGGAGTTGTAGAAGGTTGAACTGGACAAGGTGGTGGCACTGGAGCTATAGTTGGTGGAACTGGACTAGGTGGTGGCACTGGACTCGGTGGTGGCACTGGAGCTATAGTTGGTGGAACTGGACTAGGTGGTGACACTGGAGCTATAGATGGTGGAGTTGCAACTGGAACTGTAGGTGGTGGAGCTGCAACCGGAGATATGGAGGAAGATGAATGGGAGATAGTGACTGAATCTCCAAAAGACGGAACTAGTAGCACCTCAGAAATATCTAAGTGATTAACTGGACCTGTGAAGTATGATTGGGTTTCAAAGAAGGTAACATCAGCAGACATAAGAAACCGCCGGAGGTTAGGAGAATAACATCGATATCCCTTTTGCGTTCTCGAGTAACCCAGAAATATGCACTTAAGAGCACGAGGAACTAACTTATCTTTTCAAGGAGTAAGGTCATGAACAACTTAAGGTACTAACTTAAGTTCATGTACTCCCAAAGACACGGGATGGAAGAGAGAACAAAGGTAAGTGGGGAAATAAGACAGAGAATGGAACTTGATTCTGGATAGCTGAAGATGGCATACGATTAATAAGATAGCAAGATGTAAGAACTGCATCCCCCCAAAGACGCAGCGGAACATGAGATTGTATGAGTAGGGTACGAGCAGTTTCAATAAGATGTCTATTCTTTCTTTTAGCTACCCCATTTTGTAGGGATGTGTACGGACAAGATGTTTGATGAATAATCCCATGGGAGTTCATAAGCTGCTGAAATGAGGAAGACAAATACTCTAGGGCATTATCACTACGAAATGTGCGGATAGAAACCCCAAATTGATTTTGAATTTCAGCGTGGAAGGTCTGGAAATAGACAACAACTCAGATCGATTTTTCATCAAAAATATCCAAAGTGCACCTCGAATAATCATCAATGAAACTGACAAAGTGGCGGAATCTCAAGGTAGAACTAACCCGGCTAGGACCCCAAATATCTAAATGGACTAAAGTAAAAGGTGACGCTGCTCGATTATCAAGACGCCGCGGGAAATGGGAGCGGGTATGCTTACCGAGCTGACATGACTCACATTTTAGAGTGGACAAGTGAGATAAGGCAGGTACCATTTTCTGAAGTTTTGACAAACTGGGATGTCCCAACCGTTTATGTAATAAATCTGGTGAATCAGTAGCGGGACAAGTTATTGAAGGAAGACAAGATGCGAGTCCATGTGATTTTGCAAGAATAAGGTAATAAAGTCCATCTGATTCACGTCTGATACCAATGATTCGCCCTGTACTGTGTTCCCTGTATAAAAACAAGGTCATCAAGAAATAAAACAGCAGATTTAGGTGATTTGGCTAAGCGACTAACGGCTATGAGATTTAAAGGACTACCGGGAACATAAAGAACTTAGTCTAAAGGTAAGGAAGGAAGTGAACTTGCTTGACCTATTGCAGTTGCCATGGTTTGAGACCATTGACCATGGTGACTGTTGGAAGAGATTGAGAATATGAAATACTAGTGAAAAGAGATTTGTTACCAGAAATATGATCATATGCACCTGAATCAATGACCCAAGACTCAGAAGTTGAAGATTGGGAGACACAAGTCATGCTACTATTTGTTGGAACAATGGAGGTTAATCCTGAAGATGTCTGTTTACGTGCTTTGTACTGAAGGAACTCTATATAATCCGGTAAAGAAACCATCTGGATTGGATTCATTGTATTTAATCCAACGGATTGTGAGTTAGAGACTTCAGATATGAATGCCATTATAATATCGCATCGGAAAAAGCAGAAATTTTCTGGAAATTACTGTTCACACCGGAAAAAATCACTGCTCACGCCGGAAAAATATAAAGGTGGTCGGAATTTGATTTAAATTGGATGGGTAGGCTCGGATTCGTGAGGAGAAGACATTGTCCTGCAGAAGGTTTCCCGGAATCTGAACCGAGAACCTCTTGCCGGAAAAAACCATTGCTCTTGCTGGAAAATACCTTTCCGGTAACTAAGAAACCACAAAATCTTGATGGTCCAGTCGGAAGAGGCAGGCGACCAGCCCAGTAGAAAAATCAAACTTGAAAGATGCCGGAAAACGACCTCACGCGCCGGCGCGTGAGGTGACACTCTCGCCGGAACCCTAACTGCCGGAGGCGCGTGTGAAGTGTTCTCCCAGAGATCTTCACTGTGGTTTGGTCGCCGGTGACAGGAGAACCTTTTGGTGGTGTTGGAATTTGCACAAACCCCACTGAAACTCTGATTGACTCAAACAACTGCTTAAATCACCGGAAAATTGCACGGTGACGACTGATTTCTTCCCGGATGTCGTTGGAATGACGCACAACGATAATTATCTCACCAATGCTCTGATACCATGTGAGAATGCACGGGAGAAAAATCTATTATTGATATTGACAATGATACAATGAGCCCTATATATAATATACATGTGCTACTCCTAATACATATGGGATTAGGGTTATTTACTACTATTAACTATCAAACTAACATTGAGTCTCCCACTAAGGGATGGGGGACTTGGTCTCCTTATATGGTTTGGGCAATCCTCACCTCATGAGCTAGCTTTTGGGGTTGAGTTAGGCCCAATGTCCATATCTTAACATGGTATCAGAGCCGGACTCATCCCAATTCTTTGTTTCACCGATGTTGGGCCCCTATATTATATTGTCCACGCTCTAGTTACAGGCCTGGGCGTGAGGAGGGTGTTGAGTCTCCCACATCGGCTAAGGGATGGGGGACTTGGTCTCCTTATATGGCTTGGGTAATCCTCACTTCATGAGCTAGCTTTTGGGGTTGAGTTAGGCCCAATGTCCATATCTTAACAATTACTAGTTGGCTAGAGTATTTCCAACAGGATGCTTACCTTCTATATCCTGATTAAAAAGAGTTGTAATATTTATTGTCTTCTGCAAGTAAATTATGTTAATCTGATAGAGAACAAAAAGTACTGCTTTTTACAGTTGATTCAGAAAGGTCAATCCAAGGGCATGGCATAAAGCAAAGTGCTTGAAAGAAAAGTACAAGAAGACCTGAAAGTGTTTTTCAAAATTGTTGCGCTATATGGGTTTATCTTGTTTAACTTTGACAATAAAATGTGCTGCTTGGTGTTTGCTGTGGGTGAGAAGTGAGAACTGTTCTCTTGGATGTGTGCCTCTAAGGAGAGGTCCTCTTGCATACTTGTTCACATAATATGTTCGCTCTTAGATAATGTTTGTTTAATTAGTATATTGTTAACTTTAATGATTTACTTTGCTTCCTAGTAAGTTGCTTTCCCCCTTTGTATTGAACTTAGTTTGATAGCTTTTATTTGTTCTTCTTACTTCTGCAGAAATCAATTGCTGGCAAGAGTGGCTTATCTTCTCAGATATATTCTTTTTTCTTGTGAAAAGTGGATGCGTTGATTTTGTGGAGTTTGTGGACAAGTTAGTATTGCGACTTCAAGAGGGTGATCAACAAATACTTAGGACGAACCATGTTACGTGGTTACTTGCACAAATTATTCGGGTTGAACTAGTGATGAATGCTTTAAATACAGACTCAAGAAAGGTTTTCCATCTTAACTATATACTGATCACTTTTTTAAGATAAAGAGGATATAAACTGATTGTACTTTAATAACAATCGTTTTGTAGCGACCTTGATGTTTTTGGTGGTAGTTGATCTCTGGTTTTCGAGATTTCCTAGGGAATGATCGCGTAGTGGAAATGGCCCTCCACCATGGGGTGGTGAGTGACCAATGGAGCAAGTTGGAAAAGCCGCTGTTGGCTCCTTGGGAAGTTTTGCGGGGGTTTGGGGGTTGAGGTGTACCATAATTTAAAAAGAAAATTCCTCCTCCGGATGCACAACCAGAAATCCGTCATTGGCAGTTCTTTTCATGTCTAAAAGCATTAGTATCTCAATCTTCTTGTACCTTTTTATTTTTGATTTTCTTTTCCCGCTATTCATTAAGATATGATTTTGAGTAATTAAAGTAAGTTTTTGATGTTTGAGCCGACTGTAGTATCTTTTTGGTGACTCTCACAATTTGCTGTTAGGTGGAGACAACCAGAAAAATTCTTTCGTTCCATAAAGAGGAGAAAAGCTCTGATCCCAATAATCCTCAAAGTATCCTACTTGATTTCATTAGCAGTTGTCAGAACTTGCGCATTTGGACACTAAATACAGCAACAAGAGAATATTTGAATAATGAGCAGCTACAAAAGGGAAAGCAAATTGATGAATGGTGGAGACAGGTAAACAAAGGTAATCCTTTCATTTGACTGTACGAGTTTAAAACATGTTCAAATAAGGTGTAAACCAACAACATATCTATTGCCTCTCCCATCCTCTGTATTGCCTGCTTTTGTTTTTTGATGTTAATGTCATTATTTCTTCTCTTTTGGGTCATTATAAATTTCATGTTTTGTCTTCTAATCTTACCAATTTCACCAAAACAATGAAAATGGACTATGCACAAGTAACTATCCAAAAGAATAATGCCACTGCTGTTGTATCCAAGGTATCATTTTGACCAGTTAAGGTGTTAAAGGCTTTTGGAGTTAGTGTGGCTGAAATCATTCTGCTAAAGGGGTTATGAGCCCGTTTGGATTGGCTTAAAAAAAGTGGCGTTTAAGCAAAATAACTTTTAAACCAAAAAACAGTAAGTTGAGGTTGCCCAACTTATTGCTTTTAGCTTTATGAGAATGCACAGGAGAAAATATTATTAATTGATATTCTATGTTACAATGATCCCTATTTATATGTATACATAACACATAACCTACTCCTATTACATAAGGGACTAGGGCTAATTACATATATTCACATAACTATTCTAACACTCCCCCTCAGGCTGGTGCATATAAATCATATGTACCGAGCTTGTTACATATGTAGTTAATACGAGGACCAGTGAGAGACTTGGTGAAAATATCTGCAAGTTGATCATTCGTCTTCACAAACTTTGTAGCAATATCTCTCGAGAGTATCTTTTCTCTAACAAAGTGACAGTCAATCCCAATGTGTTTAGTTCTCTTTTGGAACATTAGATTTGACGCAATTCGAAGAGCAACTTGATTATCACACACAAGTCCCATCTGACTGATCTCACTAAATTTCAACTCCTTGAGCAACTGTTTGATCCAAATTAGCTCCATGTTGCCATAGCCATTGCTCGATATTCTGCTTCTGCACTAGACCGAGCAACCACATTCTGTTTCTTGCTCTTCCAAGACACCAAATTTCCTCCTACGACGACACAATATCTAGACGTAGAACGTCTATCAAAAGGTGATCCTTCCAAATCAACATCTGAGTATCCAACGATCTGCTCATGGCCTCGATCCTCAAACAATAAACCTTTGCCTGGAGCTGATCTTTTACACCGAAGAATGCGTACAACTGCATCCCAATGACTATCACAACGAGAATCCATAAACTGACTCACAACATTCATAGGAAAGAAAATGTCAGGTCTAGTCACTATGAGGTAATTTAATTTACCAACCAACATCCTATATCTTGCAGAATCGCTAAGAGGCTTCCCCGGTCCTGGCAATAGTTTAGAATTCGGATCCATTCCCGTCTCCTCAAGAATATCTAAGGCATACTTTCGTTGTGAGATCACAATACCTGAGCTAGACTGAGCGACCTCAATACCCAGAAAATATTTTAATCTGCCCAGATCCTTAGTTTGAAAGTGTTGAAAGAGATGTTGCTTCAACTTACTAATACCATCCTGATCATTGCCGGTAATAACAATATCGTCAACATAAACGACCAGATAAATACAGAGATTTGAAGCAGAATGCCGATAAAATACAGAGTGATCAGCTTCACTACGAGTCATGCCAAACTCCTGAATAACTATGCTGAACTTACCAAACCAGGCTCGAGGAGACTGCTTTACATCATAGAGGGACCGGCGCAACCGACATACAAGGCCACTAGACTCCGCCTGAGCAACAAAACCAGGTGGTTGCTCCATATAAACCTCATCCTCAAGGTCACCGTGAAGAAAAGTATTCTTAATGTCCAACTGATAGAGAGGCCAATGGTGAATAGCAGCCATGGATAGAAAAAGATGGACTGATGCTATTTTAGCCACGGGAGAGAAAGTATCACTGTAATTGAGTCCAAATATCTGAGTATACCCTTTGGCAAGAAGACGGGCCATAAGTCGATCAACCTGGCCATTTGGACCAACTTTGACTGCATACACCCAACGACAACCAACAGTTGATTTACCCGAAGGAAGAGGAACAAACTTCCAAGTACCACTCGTATGTAAAGCAGACATCTCGTCAATCATAGCCTGTCGCCACCCTGGATGAGACAATGCTTCACCTGCAGACTTAAGGATAGAAACAGAGGATAAAGATGATACAAATGCACAATGGGATGATGACTGGCGATGGTAACTTAAACCGACATAATGGGGATTAGGATTAAGTATGGACCGGATACCTTTTCGTAGTGCAATCGGTTGACTAAGAGGAGACAAGTCCGCGGTATTAGCAGGGTCAAGTGTAGGACGTGAATCAGCGGGGCCTGATACTGGGCGCAGACAACGATGATAAGTCAGGAGTGGTGGAGCTGTAGGAGGTTGAACTGGACTAGGTGGTGGCACTGGAGCTATAGTTGGTGGAACTGGAGCTATAGGTGGTGGAGCTGCAACTGGAGCTATAGAGGAAGATGAATGGGAGATAGTGACTGAATCTCCAAAAGACGGAACTGGTAGCACCTTAGAAATATCTAAGTGATTACCTGGACCTGTGAAGTATGATTGGGTTTCAAAGAAGGTAACATCAGCAGACATAAGATACCGCTGGATGTCAGGAGAATAACATCGATATCCCTTTTGCGTTCTCGAGTAGCCCAGAAATACGCACTTAAGAGCACAAGGAGCTAACTTATTTTTTCCTGGAGTAAAGTTATGAACAAAACACGTGCTCCCAAAGACACGTATTTTTGAGGTTTAGTCCTGTTTTATTTTTGGTGTAAACAAGAAGTCTTAGAAGAGCCTGAATCTAATTTTGATGTATTAGAATCCTTATGAAAAGTCTAAGGATTAGAAATTTGTTTTGATTATTGTAAATATGGGGGATTACACACCTTTGGTGTAGTTTTTTATTAATATACAAATACCTTCTCAAAAAAAAATGACAAGCCATAGACATCTGTGTCACGATAATTCATCTCACTAAGGGTAAAATGAGAATTATATAGTTAAATTGTTTCTAAATGTAGAAAGGTATCATTCTTTCTGAGATAGACTAAAAAGGAAAGTGTGTCACATAAATTGCAACAGAAAGTAATCAAATTGCAACTAAAATAGCTAATGTCAGCATCCAATAGACAATAATGTCGATATCAATCTAATTCCTCAAAGTTGAGATTCAAATAATCAACCGTAGTTCGTTTGGATCACTTTGGGTGTTATTGTTTGAAGCACATATTTGTATGGACTGCATGGAGCGATAACCTCTTGTTGCATCATTGTTTTAAGCGAGAAAACAATGACTTTTGATACTGATATTAACACAGTGATATGCATGTATGATTTCAACTTCTGTGCTTTAGGTGCAAGGCTAGGACAGTGCTGGTGTTGGAGGTCTGTGTTGATAATATTCTGGCCTAATTTTTATGAGGCCATCTACCATCAAACTATGAAATGATGATCTCTTAGTGTGAGATTTGACATTTGGAAACTTGATAAAAGTGTGTACATTATCGCCCTACAGTACTTACTAGGGACGCAGCTTTCATCCTTGTATCCCCTTTTCATACATTGAACTTTGTTGGTGCTCTTTTAGTTATATATGTAAAAATAATGAATTCTTTATTTCTCTTTTTTTTAAAGAAAGTTATTGAATTTTTAAAAAAATTCATGCTCGAATAATGGAAGTTTGACTTCTACGAATTTTGCCGTAATACTAGTTTAAAGGCAGGCATTCGTACAAGAAATTGTTAGGAGTTCCTTTTCTCTGTTAGTAACACAATCGAATCTTACATGCCTTTTCGGTCTTTGTTGCAACTGAATCCGAGCTTTTCATTGGTAATCTGCAACTTTGCTCTTAAATTAAGAATCTTATATTCTTACAATGAGTTTTATTCATTGCTATGCAATAAACATAAAACTGTTTGGGAGTTATTGCATGCAATCTGAAGTTTTTTAGAGTATCTGGCTCAATTTCTATAACTACTTTTTGTTAAGGAACATCCAAAATATTGGACACCATTTTTTTTACAATATTATTTATAATTATGGCTATTTTCAAGTATTCAAATTCTGAGCAATTGAACTTGAATTTCGATGAGGATGTCCCTTTTGTTAATTTATGCTAGTCAAACTAAGAAGGGGAGTCTAAGCGCAATGGTAAGAATTGTCGCTGCGTGACTAGGAGATGAGTTCAAATGAAGGACTAACCCCTTGCAGAAAAGTAAGGTAAGACTGCTTACGAAGACCCATTTTAATCTGTCTACCTTGGGGACAAGGGGAAATTTAGGGCACCTGGCTACGTATACCCTATACTATTGAAAATGATTTAAATATACCCTCCGTTTCACTATATGGTAATTTTCGGATCCTACCGTTATAGTATGGTACATATATACTCCTATTTTGGATGGACTGCCATGTGGCTGCACGTGAGTAAAAGGACCCATCCCCATTTTTAAACNCCTCCCCCCCACCCCCCTCCCCCCACCCCCCAATAAAAAGGCCCCTGAAAGAATAAGAACCTTTATTTCACCTCTCCCCCTTTATTAAATTATGCGAAAAAATGAAGATTGAAAAGAATATCAAATTACTGTTGGAATCTCAAATTTCCTTTTTTATTTGGATTTTGGAATCTTCTCCCTTTTCTTCTGTGAGAATGTATGGGAGAAAAATTTATATATGTTCACAATGATACAATGGGCCCTATATAATACATATTCTACTCCTTCTACATATTGGACTAAGACATATTCTACTCCTACTACATAAGGGACTAGGACATACTCGACTCCTACTATATATGGGACTAGGATTATTTACACATAACTATTTAACACTCCCCCTCAAGTCGGTGCATACAAATCACATCTACCAAGCTTGTTACATATGTAACTAATATGAGGACCAGTGAGGGACTTGGCAAAAATATTTTTAAGCTACTAGTTTCTGGAAATTACTGTTCATGCCGGTAAAAGTGCACTTTTCAAGCAGGAAAAAATAAAAGTTATCAAAATTTTGATAATTTGTATGGGTAGGCTTGAAATCAGTGGACGAGTAAGTTGTCCTGAAGAAATTTTGTCAAAAAGTGGCCGGAATGGCTCACACGCACCGGCGGCGCGTGACTTTCAGCTGGAGCGATTGACTGGGTTCTGTTGTCTTACTTTTTCGAACAAGATGGTAGTGTTGGTTTTCACACTACACTTACCAATGCGGAAATAATGCAAATCAATCTTGAGTCGTCAACCGGAAAGACGCACGGTGACTGACTTTCCTGTTCCGATGGGACTGGAATTTCTGGGGTTTGGTTGCATAATGGTTTCGGATCTGATGGTGATACCGGTATATGCACAGTACTGCTGCAGCTGTGATAAACCCTGTGAACAAGATGAAGTTGCCGGAAAATTGCACGATGATGAGATCTTTCTTTCCAGATGTCGCTGGAATGACGCACAACGATAATTTTCTCATTGAAGCTCTGATACCATGTGAGAATGCACGGAAGAAAAATCTATATATTAACAATATGATACAATGAGCCCTATATATAATACATATTCTACTCCTACTACATGTGTGACTAGGACATATTCTACTCCTACTACATAAGGGACTAGGACATACTCGACTCCTACTATATATGGGACTAGGACTATTTACTCATAACTATCTAACATCATCCTTCTTACTTTACCAGTACACCCACCTAGTAGCTGTCCATTTTTCAATGCTTTGAACCCCAAATTGTTCCTTGTATATAGCCAAAGCTTCACCGAACGCCCAATTTGCTTTCGCACTAGAGAAGGATCAACATCATTGAAAGTAGGCAAAATTATTTGATTTAGCTTCTCCCTGCATTCAAATTTTAACAGAACAATGGTGAGGGACATGGGGCTAAACCAACTTACCAAAATTACCTGTAAAGCTGCTGATGCTGCAGGCGGAGTAGTGCGTAAGTATTATTCCAACAATGCCACAAGATTCCACTTTAGGGAAAAGGACGCCGATGGTCCAGTCACCCGTCGGATTCAATTTATGTGAAGAAACTGGTTGGCGTAATCGTGATCATGCTCTTCTTCCTTATCAGTTGATATAAGGGGTCTTTTTCATTCAGAGGCTTTTCTTAAGTTTGGAGGACTTTGGGTCGGGTAATGGGTAATGTTTGAGTGAACTGGGTTAAAAAATGGGGATGAGTCTTTTTAATCAGTGCAGCCATGTGCCACTTAGTCCAAAATAAGGGTATGTTTATCCCATAGTATAATGGTAGGGTCTGAAATAACCACATAGTGCAACAGAGAATATATTCAAACTTCTTTTCAATAGTACAGGGGTATAGTTGGCTCTTTTCCGTCCTTAATCAAATTACAGGGGTATAGTTGGCTCTTTTCCATTACATTAATCAAACTAACTTTTCAACCATCATTTGATACTTTCTTTGCTTGTACTCAATATATAAGCTCAACTGATATCTTAAGCTCAGTTCTAGTCAAGTGATATCACATTAAGGAGACCAAGAGTGAATCCAATATGAAGATACTTTCCGTGCCCAGTGGAGCTCTGGGTAGGCTTTAGTTTGGTAACTCATGAGGAACTGAGCAAAACCTACTTGGGTTGAATGGGTATGCAGCCCTCTCAATGCGTCCTAGTCTAATGTCGTGTGGATGGTTAGCTTGTGTTCTTAAATTTTAAAATTGCTCAAACTTTTTTCCATCTATGTGAGTCAGGGACTGGTCTTCTCTCTTTTCTGTTGTGCTTTCATGCAGCCAATTCTAGTGAACATAGAGGGTCTTTATGTTTATACTAGGTTTGGATGGAAGTGGGCATCTCTTCAGTTTCTGGCTATGGAGTATTACTTCGCCTATCCAAACCCTTCTCCTTTGAGATGGCTTTTGATTATCATCTTTTTTTCATTTCCATAAAATCAGGAGAACGCATGATGGATTACATGAATTTGGATGATAGATCAGTTGGGATGTTTTGGGTTGTGTCCTACACAATGGCCCAGCCTGCTTGTGAAACTGTGATGCACTGGTTAACCTCTGCTGGGGTTACTGAGCTTTTACCTGGACCAAACTTGCAGTCTAACGAGAGGTTAGTGGTGATGCGTGAAGTTAGCCCGCTGCCAATATCATTGTTATCAGGATTTTCCACAAATTTGTGCTTGAAACTGGCTTATCAGATGGAAGAAACAATGTTTTCTGGACAGGTACTTCCTATGGTTTCCTCCTGTTGGTCTTTTCCAAAAGTAAAAAAGAAAAAAGATTGTTTTTCTCAAGAGAGTCTCAAGATCACTGATCAATTCATCTACATGCCTTCTATATGTAAAAACAGGTTTAACACTCATGAGTAATACTTTAAGATTTTATGAATGGATTTGTAGGTCTCCCTTGTCCACTCTTTTTTGTGGTTTTATTTGCTTTGATCATGTCATTTGGAAGAGTTATTATCCGTTCACATTTACTGCAGCTTTATTATCATACTAACTCTACTCTGACTGGGAGCAAGCTAGTATTTCCTCATTCCCTTCTTCTTTTGAAGGTTCATTGTACCAGTTGTGAATGCTTAATATCATTATCATTTCATTGCAGGCTGTGCCTAGCATTGCTGTGGTTGAAACATACTGTAGGTTGATGCTCATTTCTCCCCATTCGCTGTTTCGCTCACTCTTAACTGTAACTTCTCCTCTTTTCCCTCCTAATATTCCTTAGTTGGTATTTAATTCTCTGGCATGTCACTGCATTTTCTCCGGAACTACATTCATTGCATTAAGCCAGTAAGCAAAAGAAACCTCCTGAGAATGTCACTTTTGGTTATGTGCCAAATTTGCTATAATATCTGCATAAGTTACTTTTATCATGGTTCAATACTATTTTGCTTCGCAACAGTTTAAAAGGCAAATGCTATTGGTGAGTTACTCCACCAAATATAACTTATGAATTGGATAGAGTCCTCTGATTTCAGACATCACACTCTAGGTTGAGAATAAGTATTTATGAAGAATCTGTTGCTCCTCCTGTGTCTCCATTAAAAACCTGAAGCAAAATCTTCAGATGAGTAGCATGGCCCCAACACAATGTTTCTTTGTATTAGGCCTTCAACTAGTTGGATATATTAAATTCATCAAGGCATAAAATACCATGATTGGATAGGCACGAAGCATTCCTTGATGGTATTTTACCATTATGAAATGTGATGGCTTGCAGTGTTTTTAAAAGCGAAAAGCACAAAAAATTGACGAGATATCTAGGACTTTTAAGTGAAAAGCGAGAAGTGAAGTGCAGAATTTACGACATTAAAAGAATACCAAACATTTATGAATTCAGTACTATAATGATTAACCTGCAATTACAGTAACTAATTTTAGTATCTGATTTACAATAACATTGGTTTTAATCTTACTCCTCAAAGTTGAGATTCAAAGAACATACCCCTTCTTATAGAGATCACTTTGCGTGTCATTGTTTGAAGTGCAAAGTTCTATGAAGCGCATGGTTGCATTAATGAAGCGATAACCCCTTGCTTCACATCGCTTCATCTCTTTAAGCGACAAAGGGATGGCTTTTAATAACATTGGTGGCCACTCAGGTTGTATTCTGCAATGATTTCTACTTCCCAAATATTATCTGAAATTTAAGCTGGTGTTTCATGAAAGCACTTCACTGAAAGAGATGGTATTTTACAGGTTATAAACACTTTAGAGTTGATGCTAGTATAAGAAACTTGCAGAAGATCAAACTAAGCTTAAATTTCGTAATGATTTTTGATTGTTTATGCATCATCTGACACAGTGTTTTTGAGAGCGAGAAGAGCAAAAGAGCGACAGGGGCTCGCCTCGCTTCAAAAGCGAAGCGCAAAGCAAAGCGCAATTCTTAAAAACATAATGTAAACCTTGCAAAGACACAATATAAATAATCAAAAAGTTCAATTTAAAAACTTAAAAGTAGGTACGAGGTACCACCAAATCCTCCACAACCATAGGACAAGCAAAATCAAAGCTACTAATTTACTAGAATTAACATCTTATTCTTCTACTCTTCTTGTTCTTCTTCAAGATTGTCAAAATCTTGAATTCCTCTATTATCTTCATATTGCACGTCATCTTCTTCCCCCCCCCCGCATGATCACTTTCATCTTCATTAATTAGGGATAGGGATCGACTTGTAGTAGCCACACTTTTTTCCTTCCTAATCGAGCTTGAACTTGAAGTATTCCCCCTTAAACCATAAGGATTCTCCCCAACTCCAATAGCAACCGCAACATAACCCAGGTGAAATTTGAGTCGCCTTCAAATACTTCATCATCTTCACAATTTTCGGGGACTCCGGTTAGCCACTCATTAGCCTCATCAATATTGTCCAAAAGAATTGTATCAATTAGATTGCGAAGGTTGTAGCGACTCCTCAATGCTCTATTGTATTTTATGAACACTAGATTATGGGGGCGCTTCAAGTTTAGTCGATTCCTCTTCTTTGTATGAATCTGCAAACAAGATGTGTCAACTAATTAGTAGGAGTTGGGACAATTGAGATATAATTTACTTTATCTCAAAACACGAAATAATTCTTTTTATTTCTCACATGTTCAAAAACGCTCCAGTTCCTTTCACATCCGGATGAGCTACAAGTTAAACTTAGAACTCTGATGGCGAAAGTCAGTAAATCCGGAGTCTCTACACCATATTGGTCCCACCACTCAACTATAGAAGTGAAAAAAAATATTCAAGAGTTAATAAGTATAAAAAATAGTAAAATACATTAAAGTTAGAGCTATAAAGTATAGAAGCACTTGATCACCTGGCGACTTCGTCTTTCTTTGTTTAATTAATAGCAAGTCAGAGCTTAAAAAGTCCTTCAGCTGCCTTGTAAATAGCAAGCTGATCTACTATCTTTTCTTGCAAGTCTTCATCTGGAGTCAACTTGATAACAACCTCATGGAATCCTGTCCACACTTCTCTAGCCAATGAATTGTTCTCATGCTGATCATAAAAGAGTAACGGGTTCAGAATAAATCGAGCTGCATGCAAAGGTCTATGACGTTGCTCACTCCATCTTGCATCAATGATCTGAAAGACCTTTGCATATTTCTGCTCATCAGTGAATGATGCTTGAATAGCCTTCATGGCCCTATCCATAGCTTCATAGAGGTAGCCCGTTGGTGGTTTTTGCTCCCCATCCACCAAACGAAGTACTTTAACCAAAAGACCACCAATTTTAAGAGCATGAAGGACATTATTCCAAAAAGAATAAGAAAGAATAATGCGTGCAACATCTTTCCCACACTTTCCTTTGCAAATTTACTCTTGCTCCATTCCTCTGAAGTGAACAACTTTCTCAAATTGGCTTTTTGTAAGTGGATACTATGCAAAGTCAAGAAAACAGTGGCGAGCCTTGTCTTGCCCGGTTTCACCAAATTTTTTTGTTTGGTAAATCTTCTCATCATATTCAATAACAAGGGCCGCTGAGAAATATTAGAATGTACCCTAACGCCCTAGCCAAAAACTGTAGAGAAGGGGTTTTCCTTGAAAATGTCGAATATTAAGTTGATACAATGAGCCGCACATGGAGCCCAATAGACATTCCGGTACGCTCCTTCCACCATGCCACCCGCTTTCACATTTTCACTCGCATTATCAGTGACCACTTGAACAACTTTGCTTGGGCCAATCTTTTCAATGGTGTTCTGAAACAAGGTGTACATTTTGATGTGGTCAGTGGATGAGTCGCTAGCATCAATGGACTCAATAAACAAACTTCCCTTGGGAGAATTCACCAACACACTAATAATCATTTTCCTAGTTTTTGCCGTCCACTTATCCATCATAATGGAGCAGCCATATTTGTTCCACACAACTTTATGTTCCTCCACAATTTTATTAGTCTCCTCCACTTCCTTATTTAGATAAGGACCTCTGACTTCATGATAAGTGGGAGGCTTCATTCCAGGTCCGTATTGACCAACAGCCTCAATTAAGTCTCCAAAAGTGTCAGTATAGTTGACACAATTAAAGGGGAGCCCAGCATCATAGACCCATCGTGCAAAAGCTCTAACTGCACGATCCCTCAAAATGTTATTAGCAATTTTTTGTACATCTTTTCCACCGTTCGGACCTTTAGTCCTACTCGTACCCGTCGATCCATGGCGTGAAGAGATTGCATCTCTTCCCCGTTTTGTTGGAAGTGACAATTCTTCAATATCATCATCATCATCATCATCAAGATTGGTCACCAATGGTTGATGATTCATTTGATTTTTTGCTCGATCTTCTTCTCAACAAATTTCTTTATTTCATCCCTCTCCTCCGGTGGGCATTTTGGACAACTTGTTACGTTTCTATCGCCACCAATAAGATGGAATTTAAAGCGATAAATTTCACCCGTTGTAATCTTGTTACAAAACTTGCATGCCACATTTGTATTCTTCTCATTGACTCTATCGCCATATCACCAAGCCGGGTCTTTCTCTTTCGAACTTTGAGACATTTTGAAATCCCTATTAAGATATAAGAA